>JAUMHH010150042.1:0-19647 GCA_032359455.1 Chlamys rubida | reverse complement strand
CAGTGCCGTGCCGTGACTCGAACACGCAACCCTTCGGTCACGAGCCCGGCGTCCTACCACTAGACTACCGTGCCTCCTGAATGGTGGTTTAGCCAATGTCTCCCCAGCAGAAGACACAGAAGAACACTTCCGATTCTGCAGTGTATCAAAAGTAGTCGCCTCCTACGACTATCAGTCTAGATACTCTTGGTGCCGTAGAGAATGACCGACAAAAATGACATGTCTTATTAGGCACTGAACTTTTTGGACGAATTTTGGAATTAAGTGTATATTATATATCATTATACTAATAGGAAATGAGAAACTTCACGTTTCTGAAAAATTATCATTAGAAATATGAATAAATGAAGCTCTTATTTCAAACTTTTGTTTGAGAATGCTAAAAATTTAAAAGAAGTTAACATTCTACAGCACCATTTCGACCATTTAGAAATCATCTACTTCATGTAAAGGTCGAAAGAATGAACATTGTATGGTTAAGTGTTCGGAATAAAATGTTTATGTCGATTACAGGGGAAAATGAAAATGTACCTATAGGACGAAATGATGATAAAGGGTTTTATAGACACACATCCCTTTTCGCTGTGTTTACATATACTTACACCTGTACACTGTTACTGGATGGTACATGCTATCATACGACGTTTTATCATCGAAAGATCAGTGCCAACTACATTAAGAAGTATTACTATGGCGTGTTCATACAGGTCTACGAAAACCTGTAGGCAAACAGTTATATGAACGTGTAAGCAATGCATATTATATGTAAAACAGTTCTATAGATTAAAGTATTGTTCAGTAAAAACTGCTTAGATAAATAGTATATGATATTGCATCCGGATATTTATTAGGTAAACAGTTATATGAACGTGTTAGCAATGCATATTATATGTAAAACAGTTCTATAGATTAAAGTACTGTTCAGTAAAAACTGCTTAGATAAATAGTATATGATATTGCATCCGGATATTTATTAGAGTTATGACGTCTTTCTGTTGACCTCGATGTCTTCCCAGTTCCTGTTCTTGTCTTTGGTTTAGGGTTTACCTTTAAAGTGTTGTCCTTGTGTGTTATTGATGCTGTGGTATATTTATGTTAACATCGAATGTTAATGTTGTGGTTAAATTAATTTTATCTTGTAGTGATGCTGTGGTATATTAATTGTATCATCGTGTGTTGATGCTGTGGTAAATACATTTTGTCATCGTGTGTTGATGCTGTGGTACGTTAAGGTCATATCGAGTGTGTTGATGCTGCGGTATATTAATTTTATCATTGTGTGTTGTTGCTGTGGTATATTAATTTAATCATTGTGTGTTGTTGCTGTGGTATATTAATTTTATCATGGTGTGTTGACGCTGTGTTATATTGATTTTATCATTGTGTGTTGATGCTGTCGTTTATTAATTTTATCATTTTTTTGTGTGCTGATGCTGCGGTATTACAATTAATATCATTCTGTGTTGATGCTGTGGAATATTAATTTTATCATCGTGAGTTAATGTAGTTGTATATTTATTTAGCATCGTGTGTTGATGCTGTGGTATACATTTTATCATCGTGTGTTGATGCTGTGGTATATATTTTATCATCGTGTGTTGATGTTGTGGTATATATATTTTATCATCGTGTATTGATACTGTGGTATATCTATTTATCATCATGTGTTGATTCTGTGGTATATCTATTTATCATCATGTTTGGTG
This sequence comes from Chlamys rubida, assembly GCA_032359455.1. Taxonomy (NCBI): domain Eukaryota; kingdom Metazoa; phylum Mollusca; class Bivalvia; order Pectinida; family Pectinidae; genus Chlamys; species Chlamys rubida. The sequence continues at coordinate 17,941 of JAUMHH010150042.1, read as the reverse complement.
CTGAGGTATATTAATTGCATATTATTTTTGTATCTCGTGTGTTGATGTTGTCTATTTCAATTCGATACTATAGACATTTTAGTTATTTATTTAATGTTTGTTGACATTTTAGATATTTGGTTTTTGGTTGTTGACGTTTTGCTTCTTTTGCACTTCTTTATAGACGTTTTGGTTCTTTGCCCATATTTGTTGACGTTTTAGTTCTTTTGCCCTTCTTTGTAGACGTTTTGGTTCTTTGCCCTTCTTTGTTGACGTTTTGGTTCTTTGCCCTTCTTTGTTGACGTTTTGGTTCTTTGCCCTTCTTTGTTGACGTTTTAGTTCTTTTGCCCTTCTTTGTAGACGTTTTGGTTCTTTGCCCTTATTTGTTGACGTTTTAGTTCTCTGCCCTTCTTTGTTGACGTTTTGGTGCTTTGCCCTTCTTTGTTGACGTTTTGGTTCTTTGCCCTTATTTGTTGACGTTTTGGTTCTTTGCCCTTATTTGTTGACGTTTTGGTTCTTTGTCCTGATGTGTTGATGTTTTGGTGCTTTGCCCTTATTTGTTGACGTTTTGGTTCTTTGCCCTTCTTTGTTGACGTTTTGGATCTTTTGCCCTTATTTGTTGACGTTTTGGTTCCTTTGCCCTTCTTTGTTGACGTTTTGGTTCCTTTGCCCTTATTTGTAGACATTTTTGTGCTTTGCTCTTATTTTTTGACGTTTTGGTTCTTTGCCCTTCTTTGTTGACGTTTTGGTTCTTTGCCCTTATTTGTTGACGTTTTTGGTTCTTTGCCCTTCTTTGTTGAAGTTTTGGTTCTTTGTCCTTTTTTGTTGACGTTTTGGTGCTTTGCCCTTTTTTTGTTGCTGAGGTTCCTTTGTTTTGCCCTGAGTGTTGATATTGAGGAAATATTCTCTGTTTGTAACAATAGGGGCATGTGTTTTGTCTAATCATTTGGTGAAATTGACTGCTTGTTTAATCTCGCTAGGGTTATATTTCTGTCGTTAAAATGGAAATATTTAATTTCGAAGGACAGCTGTCAAATGTAGTCGTAATCATAATGCATGCTAATCACTTGAGATGTAATATTGTTATATACATGTATCAACTACCAAATATCATAAATCAGTTCCTCCTCCCACTCACAAACAATGTTTTGTGAACAATTTTAGCGACCCTCATGAACAATGGAAAACGCCACAGGATATAGGTTTTAACATGAAATTATACTTTGAAATGTAACTGTAGTTGAATTTGAAACTGTGAAATCTATCTTTCGAATTATTTTTCTTTTAATATTGAATTTTGATTTTAAAATCAATTTTGCTTATGACCGGCTGTTGGTTTTCACTACATGCATAACAATATTTGGTGTGCTTCACTATCAGTAAAATGTGACGTTGTCATCCTGTCCAAGTGTTAGATTGCATAGTGGTAAACAATATACAACGGTATTATTCATCGTACTTTAATACATGCCGGAAGCGGGGGCCGAGTAATGATCATGACTATGTAACTTTGTGTTCTTTATTTCCTCATTATTGTATTACTTTGACGTAGTGATCGATGTATGAAAGGGAAGGGGCGGAGCTGGTAGGTGGGGCTGATTTCTTTTGCCCAACTTTCTTAAAATAATACAAGATATTGAGAAAGAAAAGGATAAAAACGGGGAAAATAAAACGGCCTATCCAAAATTACTTATCAATCTTTAGAAGAGACAAACCTACAAATTTCCATCGTTATTCAAGCTGCTGAAATAACAAAGATATTATGTCCTCACGCTTCCTCACCTCTTTTCTAGATCCGTCCTTGGATAAGTGGGAATAATCAGATGACTTCAGACGGTAAAACAAACGGAAAGCCGTGGTTTTTTACTGGTGACTGTTCATAAAGTCATATGATACCGCTCCTCACGCCTATGCATTGTGCATACACAGCGTATGTATGTATTAACGCGGGCGTGATGACTTATTACGGTGAAACGAAACCAGAGTGATTATAAATAGGCCAGTGAATGTATTTGTTTACTCGCCTACGCAAGCTGTGACGCGATGGCAGGCGGGGTACGTTCCGAACAGTCATACTCATGTGGTGTACCCGATATAGGCCACATGATAACAGTTCATTTGGTTATTTGCAAGTCACTCACGAAAACGTGATCTATTTAGTGTGAAATGTATGCCAGATATATTCACTTAACACGATTATGTAAATTCTCATAATACAAATGAATGAAAACTTTTGGGAAAGTGTACGTTTTTATGAAAGTTTATAATCTGGTATAAATATGATAATGTAATAATGTATGAATGAAATTAATTGGATTCAATATATTTATTTTCTTCATAAGGTGAAGATTGTGAAATAAAATATCAATGAAGCATTAAAATATATGTCATTCAGAATTTTGATCGATATAATTGTAATTGGGGGCTTGTATAATTTTGGAATAAAAACTGAAATAGCAACACGTAAGAACATGTACGTTACATAGAACTGTGTCATATCCTGGAACTATCGAAAACATTGCAATGGGTTTACCAGTTCCGTTGATAAATTATCGTGTGCCAGCAATACTTCAAGGAGACGAATCAATATAAGCTTTCAACTTTGTTTTCGATTATTCTATACCTGTCAGATAGTTGTTAAGTGTAACACTGTATTCGTTAAGTACAACGCTGTATTCTTCATGCTATAGTAAAACTATAGTGCTGTATTTGACGAAGGTAACATATTGATCGAAATGAATAATTCAATTTGCTTCGTATGATTATTTTCGAGTACGGGAAAAGCTGCAACAGGAGTGCATTGATTTTTAATGTGTCAGAACGAGTCTTCGCTTACTATTTTATAAACAGGTAGTGTATTGGGAGATATATTCAAATGTCTCCTACTTAATAAGTGGTGTGCAAAAGCAAAACATACAATTATATATTTATATAATAAAATAATAAATAGGTAAGATCTACCGCTGGGCCTTTCTGCTTTCTAGGGCTTCTTCAGGCGGATTGATGTGTATTTGTCACCGTTGGTTACATGACGTCATCAATATTTGCCTAGTGAACAATTTTAGTGACGTCATAAATAAATATATATATATAAATAACAACAAACTACGACAACATATGAACCATGATAAACTTTATGATAATTAACATCCTTCAGAATGGACCACAACGTCCTCAAGCTTGACAACACTTGATCACATATCATTACAACTAGCTCTCAACACATTTATGATAGCAGTCAATATCACACGCATTCAAAAACTTAACAAATTCTAAAAAGTCACCTTACAATGGCTCACAGCCTTGACAGGTGCGAAATGGTATAGTACTGAAAGCACAGTGGTCAATATCATTTATAAATACTTCTAACCGACGCAAAGACTAACACAGGTGCCTAGTTCCATCAAGGCTACATAATTTAATCGGTACAGAGTATTTTAAGTTAATAGTAATTTATTAATGTTAATCAATATTTTGTTTAAAAAAAGAATTTTCAATTATGTAAAACATATTGTTGACATCACATCAGGAAAGGAAGAGGCACTTGTGTTAACCTACCGATTGATCAGGGAATATCACAGATAAAAGCTATGTGTATTGGGAGTATGGTTGGATAGTCACACTACCACGAAATAACCCCGGCGTCTGTATAGGACAGGGGCGAGACTAGATGCACGTCATATATAAAATACCGACACATTCCATAACCATTCAACTGTGTCGTGATGGCAAGGTAAACAACGTACTACGCCAACCATGACGTAGGTAAGGTAGTTTATCGAAGTACATTCTGTGATAACAAGATACAAAAACAAGTTCCTTGATAATAATACATAATGCATTTTTTGTATCATTTTCATTTATATTCTAAAGATTATATTGTTTAAACATATCAAAAAGATAACTGCATGCAATTTAGTCTTCAATTAATTTTTTCTCCATTATTCGAAAGGTTGGAAGCAATCTAAATGTTTAGTTTTGTCTGCATAGGTATTCTAGTTCAGGTTAGATTACAAGCAATAATAAATGCGTGTTTCGACAGTAGAAGGGTATTCTAAACTGTTTCTATTTTCTATTTCATTATGAAATATGGTAAAATGCAGACGCAATATTTGCCTCATTCAATGATTTATATTCTCAGTTCACACGTTAAGTAACTTATAATGTACAATAAAAACATCGCAGGTGATAAATGGTTCACAAACTAAATATCATCAAACTGCACATCTGTATTCTCCTTGTATCGTATGAAGTCTTATTCACCAAACATGGCAGTTATGTTGATTACATGTAAAAGACACTTTTCCGTGATTCCCATGAGGCTTTGCCGTGTCCAATTTGAAAATGGCTTTTAAGGATTTCTTGACATGCTGTTACAATAAAAGATAGTCCCACATGAATATCCTTTAAAGGTAAAATATGTTCTTCAACCGTACAGCATTTAGCATTAATCCATTCGTATAAATCCTCGTCTTACAATGAAAGCGTTATTGTGAAAGGTGTAGAGACATGGATAAAAAACTTTCCTTGACAAAGCACAATGTGCAGACATACCTATGAAAATTGGCACATGAATAAAATGTGGAGTTTGTGACGATACAAGCTTTAACTCAGGAACAAAAAACACACACAGTAACAAGACACAATGCCCGGATACAAGATTGTTCGGATTTCTGATCACAGTAACAAGACACACTGTTACGTCATTGTTCTAGCGTCACAATATTGTTGAATGACAGCTGGCGCTTCGTCGGACAGGATGTAGAAAAATCGTTCAAATCGTTTTTTAAAAATTGGCATACAGAGTGAGAACATCCCTTTTTAGCACACGCCACAGTCCGAGTGGAAGGAGTGGAAGGGACGCAGGTCCTAGGGGTGTAGTTGTCTACCGATCTATGAAGCACACGATAATTTTGGACGGGATTTTCTGACTTTACCACTGCGCGCATGTTTACTGTACTTGTACATGCTAATGCTGTCTGTCTGTTACTCCGCTCTTTATTTTCAACTAAAACAAAAAACAGAAATGTCTTAATGTATACAAAAGCCACCATTCACATCGAATACAATGATACAATGTAAATGTGTACATTTGATATAAGTGCAGACATGATCAACTTCAGCAGAACATTTATATATCTTATTATATATGTATCTTATTATTATATATATCTTATTATTAATAAACCGCATGAAGAAGCCCTAGAAGGCAGAAAAGCCTAGCGGAAGATCTGACAGAGTTATGTGTGTATTCTATCTTATTATATATATATCTTATTATCATATATATCTTATTTATTCGACAAATTAGAAAAACAATGAAAAAGTGAAAGGCTTTCGATCACATGAGCGTTTCAATACCTAATGCGAATAACTTAAATATCACTTACAAATTTCGGAAACCGCATGAAGGTAAGAGGCTACCTTGGAGTGATCGGAGTTTTTTGCCAGATCATAAGCTGTTTGACCTTTATTGTTACGTATACGTATGTCGGCCCCTCCCTCCACCAGCAGCTGTACGACAGTGGAGAACCCCCGATATGCCGCCAGATGGCACGGTGTGTCACCGGAACTTGTCTTGGAATTTACATCGGAATTCAGCTTTAACAAAATCCTGTAAAAGACACGAAACATACTCAGTTTTAGCTTACTTTGCAATTCTCTGTCTTGGCAGAAAACGGTCAATTTGCGTTCCTGTCATTTATTAAGTAATATTATAGCAAACTTTGAAACTGTATGGATGTTTTACAGCTCCAAATTATCAGAGTGCTCATTAACATTTGTGTTTTTAAGCTCGATCACTTTAAAATGATTTTGCACGCCTTAAAATGAGTATGCGGTTATATTTGACATGCTGCTGTTGGTAAACTGTCTATCACGCCCATACTTATTTTTGTAACATAACACTTATCACATACTCTATTACTGGCATGTTTAAAAAACCAGTGAAGTATTGAATCTTAATTTGATAAAGTATAAGTTAAGTAGTCAGATTCAAAGAGTATCACAACTGCGAAGTTTTAGAACGTGTAGCTAAGGGCAACTCATCATTACCATTGACGTCAGAGAAATGCACTACACGACCGAAATACCCCCCTGTCTGTACTCATTATGGGGTGCTATGTAAAACATAGACACACTTACGTTATGTCGAAATTAAAACAGGAAAATAATTCGAGGTTATATTTTGTATCTGCAGTTTATATGAAAAAGAAATTGTAGTATATACATTCATAATTTCATTAATTAACGTTAGAATTTGAATTATGGGCACGAGCAAAACAACATGTTTCAGTTTAGAAAATTGTTCACATACAAAATAAACATACCAGCGATGTAAATTACAATTCATATTTTTATTTGCTCTATGATAAGAGTTTTCCCGGATACACGACTGAATTTGACCTTTTATTTGTAGGTTACATGAAATTCCTAACGACACGTGATGTATATCCTATATACAAGTTTGTACAGTCGCCCTTCCGCTTACCTACAGACGTGTGGCCCCTTACACGGAAGGACGAACATAATACTAGGACAAGATCATTAATAACGTCACCAGGTGACATTTATGTGTCAGTAATACGTACACTGTCGCTTGCCTCTCTATCATAGGTAATAGGCGATATGCTGAGGCTAGCTACTTATACGTGTATATATTGATGCTCCTCTTAGCTATGACGTATTGTGTGGGGGATTTATTTACTGTTTAATTATCTTTTATGATCAGTCATATTTGTGGTTTTCAACGTAACGTAACATCTCCCATTTACAGACTAAATAACAAAGGCATATATGTCACAGTACTATTTGTCAACAGTCTATTTTTGCCCGTTATCAATTATTTTTAACAAAAAATGTCCTTTGGTTTATTAACGACCGATGAACGGACAAAAGGCAGTACAATAATCAATAGAAACACGAGGATAGGGAGCAGGTATTCATACAGTTAATTGGTTATATAAAGGAAATAATTATAAAAAATTGTATAGATATAACGTTTAAATAAGGCGTCTAGAAATAGCCGTATGACAAAAGAACGGGTAGAACTACGGGTGGAACTATAGAGGTCCTATAGAGAAAGTAGTTGTTTCCTTGCAGACATCGACGTTGAAAAATTCATTAATTTTATAAATATAAATCAAGGATATGTGTTTTAGTAAATGCAAGAGAGCGATCGTCAATGGGCGGGGAGAAGGTGATTCTGTTTGATTTTGCTGTTTGGTATGAGAGAACTACGAACGCGACCAACTGCGAGCAATAAGTCCGTTCATCGATATGTACCATTTGAAACTATTTATTTACTTCAATGTCATAATTATAAAAATAAGTTTATCTTGAAATGAAATATGTTTGAATGAAGAATATATTATGTTTATTGGTCTCGTAAGTACTTGCTGTAGCGCGTGTCTTTCGTGACTTTTAAAATAAACTAATTCAACTGTCACTCATTGAGGAATCTCTATATATCTGCTTATATAACTAGTACTGTAGCCAAGTTTAATTGTTACGCGCTGATCAATTACTGTCTCATTATTGCAAGTCAACATTATTTTCTCATTGAATTGTATGCCGTTATTATTTTCATTTAACCAAAAAACCTCTTTAAAACAGTGAATGTTTATTTCATAAAATTTCATAACTACAGACTGATAACGTATACTCAACATAATTCGATATCCACTATAAATACATGCCGATGGAATGTGTCTATTTCTACCATAATATGTACGTGTGTCATCACCCAAAAGCCGGGTAACAAACAAGCGTCGAAGTGATGAACATGTTTTTTAATTTGTTGTTGTGTTGTAAATATGACGTTTAATACGTTTTGACGTCAAGCACAAGATGATGCAGTATCATAACGTTTAATAAAGTTTAAAACACAAAAAACTAAACTTGAATCATTCATAAAATTATTTCCTGATTTAATATAAATGCTACGGTAAAATCATATTTTTTTCGAGCTAGATAAACAATTTAACATTTTTGTTAACAATTCATTTTAACAGACATCAAGCTTACCTGACGATTTGGGTGTGGTTATTGTCAGACGCAGCAGAAAGGGCTGTGGCCCCCCACTCCGTCTTGGTACAGGTATTGGCCCCCTGGAGTAGTAACAGCTGAAGTATATCCAAGAAACCTAGGCTGCACGCCCAGTACAGCGCGGTGCCATCCCGACGACACGTCTGTGCATCAATGTTCGGATAGTTATTATTTTGCAACATCTTCTTTGCCGTTTTCAAATCACCATTTCTGATGGCATCTATAAGACTGATAGCCATTTCGCTCAATGTGTTCAAATGACGGCCATGCACAAGTCCATACAACTTATATTTCAGTATTTAGCTCCGTTCTGATTGGTTGTTAGCTCAAGCCAACAACTGACGCCCATGTTTTTCTAATCAGGACACAAACGGCGTAGTAATAATTACATTCACTTCCGGTTATAGTGCCTGGGTACTTGTGCTGTGAATCCTGAGTATGGTGTTGGCTGTTATCGGATTTATCCGTATTGACTACTTGCCATATGTCGTGTGATTATAAACCATCCTGGTGATCAGCTGCTATTTTCTGGATTTCCTCCCGTGTTTTTGCTACTCCCATAGGAAAGAAGATCATATGACTGTGAATCAATTGTTATAAACCTATCCCTGTGATAGTGTTTTATTACAGATATACATTGAAATAATCTTATATCGATTAGCGAACCAGCGGAAAACAGCTTAATCAGCCCACACCAGTGAGTGTATTCCAATTACAGCTAAATATACCCGCAGCTTAAATTCGCCCACACCAGAAGGACGATTACGTGTACATTACCACTAATATATGTATATATTATTCAGACGACATCACTTCGTACGTAAACAGTTTAAATGACCATTATACACGGCCAAAACACGTCGGACAGACACAGGTGAGTAAGCTAGATCTAAACAAGGAGTGAACGATAAGCTAACAAGGCTTTACCTATTTGTAGATACACATACACACAACTATTTACACACCACGTTACTCCCGCTGCGTCACACACCTAATTCGATCTACCATTGGCCAACCGGCTTCCTCTCATGATTAGTTAAATCTGTCCCCGAACTAGTCCGCCGAAGCCCGCGCACTGGAGAGGTAAACACTGCGGTTTTTATACAAGGAATGTGTAAAATGTTTATAAATTAACCTCGTCAAAGGATACTACGCCCGTTGTATACCTAACTGATGAACGGGAGATAGACATGAATGAAATTATTGTGCGTGAGAATAACTGTCATTCCGCGGTATTATTATATTTGTATTAGAGGTATAACTACGGGACCTACAACCAGTGGCGTAGACAGGGTTTGGTTAAGTGAGGGTACAAATCAGAAGCAAGGCGTTTAAGATGTCATTTGATTGATTATTCTGAACCCTAGAAAGAGAAGACACTAAGAAAAATAGATAAAAACACTTCTAATAAATACATATCAATTAGGAAATGTGTGTATATTACTTAGTTTTATTTCTTCATTCAATGATCAAAATGAGATATCATAAAGTAATTTCTCCGAAATTCCCTGACCTCAATTTAAAAACCTTTCAAATAAATAATGAAGTATTTTATAATGAGCGTTTTTCATTTTAATGTATTAATGGTTTTCCAAACTTGGAGGTATTTTTTTCTGTTAAATGATTACTTGAAATACTAGTTTAAGAATAAGTTATCGGCTGTATCAAAATGTGTAAATTTCTAAAGTGATAACGTTTTTAAAGACACTTTTACTTTCTGCTGACCGACAACAAGGCCATTTGGTGCTCAGTAAATCACTAAAGTGAGTTTTTAAGAAGCCCCTTCTAGGTGGAATTTCTTCTAGCACTGTTTACCCGGATTTCTATTTTAAGAATAAGTTATCAGTTGTATCAAAATGTGTAAATTTCTAAAGTGATAACGTTTTTAAAGACATTTTTACTTTCTGCTGTCGAACAACAAGGCCATTTGGTGCTCAGTAAATCAATGAAGTAAGTTTTTAAGAAGCCCCTTCTAGGGGGAATGTATTCTGGCACTGTTTACCTGGATTTCTATTTTAAGTAGAGGTTATCTGCTGTAGCAAAACGTTGTTAATTTGTAACGGGGTTTATCGCACCTTGTTGCTGTATTTTTAGCATTTAAACGCTATTGACATTGCCTTTTGTCTCGCGCCACAAAGTAGCGGAAACGAGACTAAGGTGTGTTTTCCGGCGGCGACGGCGGCAGCGGCGTCAACATTATTAAGTTTTTGCGTTTAAGTTAGTTTTCCTGAAAGTATAAATGATACATCAACCAAACTTGGACCATAGATGCATGCATCAAATGCTGGATGCGGCCTACCTTTCATGGTCTGTTGACTTTGTCAGCATCTCCATAAACATTAATATTTGCGTTTAAGTTAGTTTCTCTGAAACTATGAATGCTAGACCAACCAAACTTGACATGTGCATTGATGGCCAAAGCGGGGCACAGGGGAGACATATCAATCCAAATGGCTTGTTATTATGTTGTCTTTATTACCCTCTATGTACCACTGATACGTGATATTGGACGATATGGCCATGTGGTGCGGTAAATATATGTATTTGGCTTTCTGCGTCAACAAACTAAATATTTAGATATTTGTTTCTTTTCGTTTTTCTAGTTTTACTTTACGTAACAAGATGGCTGCCTCTTCTGGAGGACTGTCTTCCCCCCGAGGTTAGAACTGTTTTCTGGACAAGTTCTCAGGGTATCGCAGGGAAATATGCCTTTTCTGTGTGTGATATGAAGGTCGATGTTTTTTATCATGCTCATTAGAGTGCCTGTTGGTTTTGAGTTCTCGATGTGAAGACTTAAAAATTATTTATATGACTTACATGGCGGATGCCGTCGATGAAGCAGAAGACGCTTGCCCTTCCGGAACACCTGGTCTTATTCTCCTTGTCATAGCTAGCCTAGGTTTTGAGTTCGAATTATGGTTTTGTATTCTCTTGTTGTCTTTGCGGACACAGTTAACATAAAACATAAGTTAAAAATTAGTATCTCTTGTAAGACAAACTTAGTTATAAATCTGTTACGTGATAGAGTGTATTTTAAGTACTTTTCCCATTCGCTGTATCTTGAAGATTGGTCAGAATAAATGATATCATCAAGTAAAAATTGAACACATAAAGATACTTATTTGCATTGCATGACAGTTTCTTGGACCGTTTTCCCACAAGTGTCCCGTTTGGGATACAGTGACGGTAGACGAATACCTGAAACAATAATTATGCGTCGAAAATGAAACGCAACTAATTATTTTCTAAGTTCATGCCATGCTTTATTAACCTTTACTAAAATATGTCTATAACAGCAGACGACTATCAGCATGGTAGATCGAACGGAATGATGGGTAATGTTGCCATTTTTAATAAAAGTCTATGAGACAGATTTCAAGAGGACACCGTCCCTCACCTCACCTTTGATTTTTGACTTTCTGAATGTCATTTAAAAATTTCCGGAATTTTGATTTCTGATAACATTTTTTAAAGCTGTTTGGTATCTTCTGACGGAAAGTATTGCGTAGTTCGTAATTGCATGAACCAGAAAACCGGATATTGACAATCCTGCAAATAGTGAATTTGGCACAGTCATTTTCTCCCTACGTTTGCTCTATATAGTCCGATAACATTATGCTACATGCTCGAAACATTGCTCTGGTCAGGTGAGTTTGCAGATCATCGTTTATAGTAATTCGTACTTCCCTGAAAGAGAATGTTTGCATATTGTAAGCATATTATCACTTAATTTCATTTTCGTATTTAACCAAACTTTAGCACCATATGTTCTTCACTCTGCTATGCTCAAAATAAATCATCATCTAGGACCTATACCCACTCCTTGTATCGCCGCTCAAAACACCATATGTCTTATAGAAGTATCTACAAGGCAGGAGTTATATAAATACACATGCAAAAAAAACGGTGTTTAGAACTCCTTAAAATATCAAGCCAATCGACACTTATCACGCTACACGTATGTTCACCATAATCACCGCAATTTGTTTGCACACTCTCCTCAAACTAATTTCCTGTCTGTCGGAATAGAGGAAAGTGACTTGTAAACGAAGGTCCGGTATAGGGCGAGCCACACGTTACGTGTTAAAGGTTGAGAAGGCTGTTGGTTTCCGAAAACAAGTAAGCTGTCTTATCGCGACAACAATGCAGGGATACACTACACTGGTGTAGGATTTTAAGTGACATTTGAAATTTCTAACTAAAAAACAAATAGAAAAAAAATGTTTTTCTCTGCCTTTCTCATGAAACTCTTGGCAATTATAAGGGGGATCATTCCCTTTGCCCCTTTGAATTTTATTTTATTTTTATTTAAAACCAGGATGTAACCTGAACATGCACGTTAAACAATCCATCAATTAATCAATCAACAAAAGACTCAACAGATTACAAACGCAACTGCGACCTGCAATCGAGGATGTTCACTAGCCAGATGACACTTTTTGTACCGAGACATATTTATATAACAGAGGCCATTATTTTATCAATGCTTCTGCTAGAAGTCAAATCCATGACCTCTGGTTTACTAGGATAGCGCTCTACAGAATGAGCTAAAGAGAAATTCTCCCTAGCCGAGTTAGTAGGAAACGGCTTGTATTTAACCAGAGTGACACTGAGATAAGTTATACCTCTGTGGAGTGATACATAAAATGTATGCAGTGAATATTATAATTGTTTTGGAGACACAGGGTGTCGTAGTACGGGTGAACTGTGGAGAGACAGGGCGCCGGGTGATTGTTGTGGCCATGTTAGCTGGCTATTGTAGGGTTAGGCCCGCGTTAATGCCCAGCGTTCAGTATGATCAGGGCTATAAAGCACTGGCAGTGACTGGACAGCAACAAATCTAGAGAAGTTTTCTGGCTCCTGAACCCCTCCGCCCGAAATATAAAATGAACATTTTCTGTAAAACAACATATCCCATTTGGAACACCCTCTATCTATTGGTGCCTGGATCGGCCACTCTTAGAATAGGGCTAGGTACATGTAGCGTGTATCAAATGACTACCAAGAATAGTTGTGTCGATGTTATGCTTTGTGTGGTAAAGGTGCCGTCAGGGTAAAAGATAAAACGTGGTGGTTCCTGGTTATAGATAGTTTATGTGCTCTGTACGTCACACATATTATAGTAGTCCGTTACAGTACAATGGACTGTAATCCTGCCTGGATATGGGCACGATACACAACCATCATCACCCTTGTCAATTTATTTTATTGACACCAATATCATACTTTACAGGCCAAAGTGATCGGATATCAGGCTTGAGAAAGTGTTTACTTTCACATTAAACTCAGAAGAGTAAAACGTCTAGAGTGTATCTGTAACGCGTAGTTATGGCTACCGCGTAACTTCCATGACACGTCGCTCCCATTCTAGATAGGAAAGTACTTGTTCATTTCCTAAAACGAAACTGGCCACTTGTACTTGTGCTACACTGTATTTGTTACTTGTAAAAGTATGTGACTTCACGAGAACTGTTGTTATCAATGGTCTAGCAATAAATGTAGTAATCAATGTAATCAATCAATCTAACATTGTTTAATTTATAAAACATAATTGTATTGAACTCAATTGAACTCTATTTCATTGTGACAAACCGATATATCATTTATTTTACTTTTATCAACGGTTGTCACTTTCCTAACACACCACTTGTGAGTAGATGTCCGTGTTATATTTCAAACTTATCTCTTATATCAGTAACCATCCAATTCCCGAGCTCAGTTCTGGTGATTTTTGCTGACTTCCACAAACAACGTTTAGTATTATATCTCGGTTGTTTCTTCTTCGATGTTCATATATAAACATTTAGATATGCATGGTCATATCCGTAAATAGGTAATCGCTGTCATATCATTGGTTAGGATAGTAAAGGTTCGTTAGATCACTTCACCCCGGTACTTAACATTCTAACCTTTGATTCGCTTTACACTTAAAGGACACGGTTATATTTTATATCTTTATCCCATTACTATCCTTCCGCATATGTTAATGCGGTACCAATACGAATGAAGTAAAATTTAATCTACAGTCACTGGAGATAACTATGTTTTATATTCATTTTACCAAACAACTAGCACGAAATCATATAATAATCGAGTTATGTGAATTCGGCTGTTAACTAAATACTTCGACTTGCAAAAGTAAAAACAAAATAATTACAGTACAGTTTAAACATACTCAAAATACGGTTCCATCAATCATTTAACATACTCATACATATCGATCCGACCGTTTCCTTGAGCAAATATGGAACACAGAACGCACGAGATACAGCGCGCGAGGCACTAGGAAAAGAATACAGTTGAAACAGTTTAATTGTACGTTTATAACACGGTAACGGTACTTACTGACATCATAATCGTTCTAATGCTAAACCAGTAGACTGAATACCAGCCCCTAAGTTTTTATGAACAATTTTTCAATTTCACTTTACTATTAGCTCATCTAGATCTCTATCCCTCACCCATTCTTGTATACTAATTAACTTTATAGGAATAAAAAACAGGAATCTATGGCATTCAAAATATATCACAGCGACATTAACGAAAAAATGAATTCACAGTAGATAATAAATGATAACAGGAACTGATGAATATACATCGACACGCAAGGAAGGAGCCTGAATGATATTATCATACACGCAAGGAAGGAGCCTGAATGATATTATCATACACGCAAGGAAGGAGCCTGAATGATGTTGATATCATACACACAAGGACACAGCTTACAGAGACTTGTTGTTAATACCTTCAGTTTATCTGAACCCATGTATCCCGGTTACAAGTTAACGACTAAAGTTTAAAAAAATATTACATTAATAAACAAAGCGACATGCGTAGTGATTCATAATGAGAATCTGAAGACAAATTACACAAACAGAAATATTTGTAAAAATTTAGATATTTATCAAAAGAAGTTTATTAAATGTTTGTGTTAACGACTCGTTGATCTGGTTAGGTTTTCAACAAAGGAAAAATAAGACAAGATGACTGGTGTCATTGTTTCTTCCTCTTCTGTGATTCTAATATAAAATCAGCGGCCTCATAAAATACAATAAAAAGTATCAGTAGTAATATTATTTAACTTGGGGAACAATACTAGCCCCACTGTACTGACTAACCAAACAACCTAATATTAGCTAGTTTTAACGAAAATTCGGGTTTCACATATCTCATATCAAATATATAAAAAAAGAAATATCACTTTTACAAAAGCAATATAATAAATATATACATGGTCGGCAAAACCTACATTTGTTTATGAACCAAGGCCCGTATTCATAAAACCGTCCTCATGCTCAAGTATATATATGTGTTCAAGCCTAATTTCTTATTCCCGTTATAGATTAACAAAAAAATATCTTATTTGTTCAATGATTTGGGAAAAAACGTTGAAGAGACTTAAAACCGAAAACTGTTTTCATTGTTTACATTTGACGTTTTGATCGTTTGAAGTCCTCATAAGAGCACATAAACTATCTATAACCAGTAACCACCACGTTTTATCTTTGACCCTGACGGCACCTTTACCACACAAAGCATAACATCGACACAACTATTCTTGGTAGTAATTTGATACACGTTAAATGTACCTAGCCCTATTCTAAGAGTGGCCGATCCAGACACCAATAGATAGAGGGTGTTCCAAATGGGATATGTTGTTTTACAGAAAATTTTCATTCTATATATCGGGCGGAGGGGTTCAGGAGCCAGAAAAGTAAGTTTGAACACAGAATCCCTGCTTGAACATGAGAACGGTTTAATGAATTCGGACCCAGATGTATTGACTGTTGTTCCGTGTTCTTATCAGTGCATCCTGATAAGTAGATTTATTGCAATAATGCTTCAGGCTAAAGTTGTACAGAACGTTGTTTCGGACATTCATTTCTTTGATTGGAATTGTAAGGAAATGCCGATAAAATAAATCAATTGTTTTGTCGAATTGCATTGATAAGAGCTCAATATTACATCTATCGACTAGCAGTTTAGATAGGAATTGATGAATTGAATGTAATGTGTGGCTGTATTGTCTTAACTAATGTACTGGTTATACCGAATATACGGTGCTATATTTGGGATTTCTCGTGGTAATCTCCCGTTAATTTGTATAAGGAAATACATACTTTATTTTAAAACAAAAGGGGCACTATTTGCACATGTATACTTTATTTTAAAACAAAGAGTATACTATTTATCATTTACGTAATCCGAGCCGGCATTGATGTGATCATATGTATACATATATGCGTAATGCATTATGAAATGATGTCATCATTTAAATTATAGTCTCTATAATTTTTACTTGACAGGATCGATTAAGCCTGTCAGACAGAGGCGGCGTATCTTCGTCAATTTAAAATCAGTTTGATAATCGTCACCAAATACTAATTTATGAAGCCTCCTTTCGGGAATGAAATAAACAGAACGGGGAACGTGAACAAGTGAATATGAGAATTTGGTCGTGGTTTGATTATTAAATTTCACGGCTTAAAAATTCATTCTTTTGATGTTGTGTCAAATTATTGTTGGATTTTTGTGTTTAATCTTTATTGATCGTTTGACTCTTTATTAAAGCTTATATTTCATTGTTGGATTTGTGTGGGATTTTTCGGTATGTGTGTTTAATTTTATTGTTTGAGTTTGTATTAAAGCATATATGTTAATCTATTATAATTGGTGAAGCGGTATATTAAAAGCTGTAATATTTCATTTGTTTTACCATGCGTACTAATTAGTGAACGGACTTCCTTATTGGACCGACTCGTTACTAACGGAAAGGACACTTTACTAATTAGATTCATGTTACATACAAAACATGACCTATGTATATGTAAACTTGTTTTGAATGTGTCGCCACATCAGCCGTAGGTAATAGATATGGCCTTTCAGAAACCTGTTCCCTGGTGTATAGATACTCCAAGGTACTTATACATAACCAATTATATAAACATCCTGGTGCAAGGTCAGTGCACTGCAAAATCCGTTAACAAATATTTTATATGCAATTACTTTTATTTTTTTTCAAAAACCTGGTTTTTCCTTAAATGGCTTTGGTTGTTAATAGTTCGCAAAGCACAAACAATCATAGCGAACGCCAGTTTTGAAACCAAACGCTCCATTAGAAGCGTCAACATGTGTAACTGTAACTAGTTTTATAAGCGACAAGAAAAGCACTGAAACTGTCCTTGATTGTTAAAAGAGAGTAAGAATGTACAATAAGTAAACTGGTGATTAGAAAACCCAGTCCTACTTGTAGTTATTAGTATATCATCTGCTAGCTCGCTTTGATAACCCATTAATTAAACACAGAGAAATACACCGATAAGAATACTGGACACAGAACTATGCAGCGGCGATGATGCCAAAAACGTTTGTCAAAAAAACAATTCTTTATTAATCAAAACTGTTTCCACCTCCAGTTTACATAGATATCTCTCCAACTCCATTGTATGTCCTTTAAATGTCATTCTCTGAACAACACGTGGATTCTATATCATTGACGCCGAGTAAAAATGCACTGAATTCGGAAGTCTAGTAATGAGCCTCGCATGAATCATAATAGTTGCCGCCTGCAATGTTATATAAATTAGAAGATGTTTGAAGTTATATGAAGTGTATTATTGCATTTATACCATTAAGTACGGAAAATATGGAAACTGGTTAAAATAATGCCATCAAGTGTCACAACTCTTTAAAAAGGGAGTGAAACAACAAGGCAGCAAAGCAAGGGTTCTAAAACTTGAAATGGTCGAGTTCATTAAAATTACATAGGGTTGAAAGGTTTAAAAGATATTGATGGAAACAAGAGGCCCATAGGGCCTGTATCGCTCACCTGGATATCAAAACAATCATGGCAAAATATTCTCCAAATGAAATCCAAGGGAATATGCCAGACCCCAAGGCCAATCCTTGTAGCATA
>JAUMHH010150031.1:0-19649 GCA_032359455.1 Chlamys rubida | reverse complement strand
CCCTGTGAAATTTTTTTAAGTGTTGTGGTTTGACGGGACGGGACGGGACGGGCCGGGACGGGGCGGGACGGGACGGGACGGGACGGGGCGGACATTGACAACACTATAACCCCTCCCCTCCCCCCCCCCCCCCGATTTTATGGCGGGGGCAAACAAATGAGTTGTTAGATTACTAAAGTAACCTTACCTTTCTATTTCCCAAATACCCAAAACAATGCTTGTTTGCATCAATCAGTCGAAATACGTACTTAGCTCTCCAAGAAAAGTGAACGGCGATACAATTATATGGTTGTAAACTATTTTGGCTCTTATTTTTATGAAAAACGTGTATCACATGTATGCTGAGAATAAATTCGTGAGAAAACAATGGAGGTTTAGTTAGCGGTCTTCAATATCTGTGTTGGGTTCAGTGGTAAAATGTATCCTGTGGACATTTCTATTGAAACTTACGGCGATTCTCTTCTGACAGACTTGTTGTTTTCATATTGAGGACCTTATTATGACTGGTTGCAAAAACATTGCCAAGTCTTTGAGTTTCAGCTTTAGACATATCTTCGATGTACTGTCTTCAAATACCAAGATATTTATTGACCACGTTGACCGTACACATCGATTGAAATCAAGGATTCTATAGAAAATGTTGTAATATCTGCTTTTCTCGGTCCTCACTTACAGCATGACTACAATGGCTTACTGCTGTACCGAGCTGTGGACAAAAAACTGGTGAATTTGATTTTCCGAACTTTCCCTTTTTTGATAGTTACATCCCCGTCTCCTAAATATATTGATTTTACGGCGTTACGGTATTCAAGAGAGCTGAGTAACATTGTTTCAGAGAAAACTGTCGAATGATATCACTGATGTCGACAACCTTGCAAGCAACACCGTGTCATGATATATGAGGGTTCATGAAGAAGACAAACAAGTTTTAAGTTCGCCGTCATGATGTAACGGTGAAATATAACATGAGCTTGTTAGTGTGCCCTGTTGCATCATTGTAACAATCATGTGTCTCACTTTGAGATCATTACCTCACTTGGATTTCAACTAGACAGCGGTCATCAATGAAGCAGAAAACAATTATCCTTTTGAACCACATTATCTTTTTTGTTTGTTCGCAATAGTCGCCATGCAAATATTTCTTTTGTTTGTGTTTTGCCTATTTAGGACTTAGTTTTTGTAGACACTTCGGTAATGTCTTGTTGTTTTGTTTAAACATGAAGTGTTTCCGAATCCCATCTAGTCAATCTCAGTAAACCTATTCGCAAGGAGTTGTATTTAAGTGTATATTGGGGTATTTCTATGCAGACATCTAACAGATAGTTCCTCAGACGAATCGCGAGTAAGTGTGCTAATACATATATGGCTGTCCTTATGTACGCCTGGTTGCCAGTTACGAAGCCCTGGCATAGATTGTTTGGGGCTCTTGCATTTTTTTCTCAGCATTCCAATTACTTCAGAGCTGGAAAATAGCACTGATGACTTGTGTGGCTTTTTCGTCAATGGTCGAGTCCTCGTAAAACCTCTCGTCTGTATACCGGTCTGGGGAAACATGTTACGACCGTAGAACTAATCAATAGGCTACACGGCCTATCGTTACGTACAATTGTCAGATATAGAGTTGCTCTGCTCCTTGCGTATCAGCAAACGACTCTTACACATCTGGTCAGGTTACGTTAGAACACATTGATACTGCTGGATATCGAAGTACACAAGATTGACTTATCATCTATTTTATTGTAAAAACGTAATGTAGCACATCCGTAGATATATTTTAGTATGGGGTTTTGTTGACTTGTACGTTATGTTCTCTGTCACCTTCATCAGAGATGAAGTCAGTCACTTAAGCGTGTAAACCATGTACGATATGATTACTGCATTGGCCAATTGATTTGGTCACGGTTTGTATCGCACCTAATCATAGATGGGATAGAATATATGAGCCTTCTTCTCTCGATTCACAACCATGATTGTGATTCCGAATTTAATGGAATTATTTTATACTTGATCTCTAAACCAGCGAGTAGACGGAGTCGCATTTCAGTGCGTAGAAAGAGAAAACCAACGAATGCAACAAGGTTAAACAATTTTGTTAGTCTTATTAAGTGTTTTCTCCGAGTTGTTGTTTTGTATAAGGACAACTAAATATGCTGGTCGATATATGCTCCCGACTGATGAATGAGACCGTATCCCCTCACCACTTTTTCGTCAAAGTGTATCTTCACAATGCAAATTACATATACTATATAGCGATAAGGTTCATCAATATAAACACCGATATTGTTCATAAACGAGCTGATGTTATCGTTAATACAAACGGTTCAATACACACTTCATAACTTTTTTTCGTATCATATGTCTCGTAAACGCACACAACTACATGCCAATGCCAGCGATTGACGACACAGTGTTTCTTAGATCCGACTATGTGTAATATTTGTGATTTTTATCTTAGGTGCTGGTATGTAGATTCCATTTAGTACTATTTTCGTTTTTATCAGAAGGATTTGTTTCGTTTGTATTTCAATTTTGCGAAAATTGCAATAGATGTTAAATGGTAAATTGTTAAATATGCTATTGCTGTATATATATGAAGACCTGTCGTGTATTTTATTGGATGGGAAAAGTTTGCGTTTAAAGCAACACTTTTCCAAAATCTTATTATGTGATACACATATATGCAATGTATGACATTACTTAAAAATTGGATATGATTAAAGAAAGCTTGAATTTCTTAACCTGAACTGCACTTATCACATTTGTCGATTTGCGTAGTTTCATTATACTAAAATCGGAATGATCGATCCAGCTACTGGTAAAACAGAAACCAACACACAGAAACCAGCTTTTACATTTCATTTCTCACACGATCCCCTCAATCATAAGTTGAGTGCAGTTGTGTAATATGGCTCCTCTGCACTGATGATGTGCTGATACCGGCAATGACATATCAAGGCTGTGAACGACAAGACAGAGTAAGCCTAAAAAGAAGAAGTAGCAGCCAAACATAGGAGAAGACAAAAAGGAAATGTGGAAACACAACATTGGAAGGGCAACAACAAGTTGTAACAACTTGTGACCAATCAATTTGTATCAATTTACAATAAAAGATATAATTAAACAAAGAAAAACACCAACCATACGTGACAGGTACATCGAAGACATTTCAGAAGGTTTTCAGAAAACACGTGATCTTGAGCAGAACATAAGACCTTCACCAAACTATAATTGTACATTCCAAATAACATATTTAATCAGGGAAGTTAATTGAACAAACTTTGCATTTGTTAATATAGGACAAATTTGTGTATATACATGTATGGTCAATGTTTGTATATGGGGCTAATGTTACTGACATATAAATGTAGGACTAATGTATAAAAGGCGAATTTCTGTGCAGAGGAGAAATGGGACGTGAAATCATTACGAGTTTGATCCACATCAGAAGGAAGCTGAGTCTATTTTGAAAACGACAGGATAAAAACTTAACTAGGTCCTTAGGAGAACAGTCGAAATGGAAATGCACAAATATACCTTGCTAGTGAAGAAAAGCATGCAATAATCTAGGCGGTTCTTTTTTGGCATGATACCTACTATCTATTGTTTTATTTCACTGGTTGTTTACCAAATAATGTTCATGTTCATTACGGTTTAAGGTAGGAAAATGTAATGTGGCTGCTTTATTGTCTAAAGGGCACAGATCAGATTTACTATTAAATACAAATCCCAGCTTCCCTATAAATGATACAATCTAAAATACGGAAATTCGATTCCTTACTGTCTTTCGATTAATTACGGTACGGGGTAAAAGTACGTTAAACAAGATTATTGAGAGGCAGATCCAATCTCTTGGTCCAAGTCCATCCATATAATATATTGTAACGTATAAATCAGTGCTAACCTGATTCCTTTATGGTACAATTCCCAAGTTCGAGCCGACTGCAGGTATCTATTTTTGGTGTCAGTATGAGATCCCATTAACTGTAGTAGGAAACACTCAGGGGAGTGATATTATATAATATCACTAGAAGGTGCTGCCGAATCAATTGTAAATGAAGTTATGAAGAGTTTTCCAAGGAACCTGTCTCTTCCTGCCTGTGTGTAAACCAACCTGTATGATGTAAAGCCTTAACAACAAAGTGATCAATCGTTTCTTTCTGCAAAAGGCAATCACATTTTAAAGATTTATTGCTAATTTAAAAATATTACGGTATTTAAAATTAGTATAGTGTTAGAGAAAAGGATAGCACTACGACCTATGGTGGGTAAAGTACGTTCACATTTATAAGTGCAGCTATCCGTGCTCTGAATGCTTTAGCAGAAAACTAGTTTGTAATGCTTTCTGAAAAATCATAGACATAAAATGTATATCAGATTACTTTTCTAAATTCACTGCATACGGCAAAAACACAAAGAAAGTCTCATCTCTCTGTCCATCTCTTCCTGTCTGTTCGTTTATCTTTCAGTCTTTGGGTTCCTGTCACTCTGTTTTCCTATCACTGTACCTTTCAAAATAATCTAAAGCGAAACCTGACGAGATACAGTCACTGCTGTATAATTGGTTTGAGTGGCCTAGATTCCCTATGATTGATGTAGGCGTACCGCATTATGTTATTTTTATATTAAAAGCTCCTCGCTCTTTATTACGCAATTAAGCGTCCGCTGTGTAGTTTCGCATGTCGCCACCATTTCATTTTATTTCTTAAGTAGCAAGCCAATTTGGAAATGATTATTGAATTGTATTGTGGGTTTTCCTATAATCATCGTTCTCGTTATACCTAATCCTGCCAGGCAGTGCTATCAGTTCTGTAATGAATTTTATTTGGTAACACGTATTGAACATGTTGGAGCCCTTGGATCAATTTCTAAATTAAATAGTGATTGCAGCTTTATTTTGAAGGTGTGGCACTGATTATGGCTTGTTGAAATATCGTCTCTCGACGTAGAGCCGATATTAACTGTAAACGTCCAGGCTGGCCAATCTATTACATGTAGGCATACCGCCTAGATATATACATGTACTATGCATATCTGATAAGGACATAGATGTTCAACCATTAACACGCTAAAAAGCTGTTAATGAATTTTATTTGGGTGTTTTTTTGCGTGTATAGGAGGGTCGTTATATTAGTTGGTCGAAAACTAGGCGCTGCCTCTGACTTCACGACAAAACCGCATATAATATTCGTTCGTGGTCCGAATGGTGCATCAAACGCAAACACTGAAACAGTGTCGTTGTTTGGACATTATAATAGAATGTGATATTATCAAAACCCAAGAGACAGACCACTATCTTAAACTCGACAAACGCAAAAGGACAGCAACAGAAGTGGGGGAAAACTTAATAACGAAATTGGAAGCAAACGCATATAGTCAGGTGAAGTAAGTAGGTGGCATTCGTAACGACTTTTAACGACAAAAGAAGGAATGTTCATATGTCACCAATAATGTACCACACACTGAAAACATGTTTTTTCATACAGACACTGACATGTCATATAATGTACATGGCAATCAGTTTAAAAGGACATCTGCTTACTTGTATAAGTGTACATTGCAACACCTCGGTACTAGTGTAGTGAATCAACTGTCACATGAACACTCCATCAGCAGCACAGGCCGATGTGTTTCTAGGAAAGGAAACTTAATGATCGTGGAAAAAAATCTCAGGTTTTTCATACAGTTTGGTGCCGAGGAAGCTATTAAAGTCGTACTGTTCGTAATAACACGTTATGGAAATATTACAGAAAACTCAATTCATGTGCGTGTATAGCGTTAAAACGAAAGACCATCCCCAAATTAGATGGTTAAAATGTAATTACAGTATACGACGTCGCCATATTTCGTTTTACTATATAATGAGAATGACAGGCAATAACACTGCAAAACGGATTTTCATTCGTTTATTATTCCTATTTTATTTCCCTTAACTTACTACATTTCATTATTATTATAAAATGTGTGTATGCAATAAACTGAACAGTTCTTTCAGGTAATAGTCAGTTAAGAAAAGTACGACATAATCCAATTTAGTGTCATTCAGGAGAAAGCCAATCTTATTATAAATTCTTAAAACTTAAAATAGGTCTGAAACATAAACACCTGGCAAGACGAAAGCTTGGCATATAACTTTTAAGTAATGGTGATTAAACAGTACATAGTGCAACACGAGCAAATTGGTTTTCAAATGTTCCTACAAAATAGGTGCTAAAGGACTGCGGGAGGTGGTTCCATTCCTCAGCTCTTGGTTTGATGTAACATCGATTTCTGCATGAGAGTGTATGTGGGTGTGGGTGTGTGCATGATTTTTTTCGAAAAGTCAATAAGTCGCCAGACAGTGAACTGAGCGGTTTTGTTGAAAACAAAGGCACCTTTAGTTCTAAGACTTCAGGACGGAAGTTATGTAATCTTAAATTCTAGATGTTTTTTGTCTGAGGCCAAGTTCATGATGTACACTCAGAATTCCAGTCTCTGTAGGTCCTCTTTTGAGGCCGTTTCCACATAACTCTTTTCTTGAATTAACATAATTAAATAATTAATATCCAAGTTAAACTAGCGGACCGTTAAGCTGATCATAATTCAGTACGTGATTGGTTGACCGCCAGTGACCATTGATCAGTTTGGACAAATAACCGACAAATAACAGCGTATAGAGCGAAGGACTGTTTTTTTCCATTTCGTGAATTAAGACGTATTTGATGGAAAGAACCTTTTACGTGTACATGAAATATTATTTTATTTTTTACAAATTGTCGGTTGTAACCAATTTGTAAAATTTCTTTTGGTCACTGCCATCAAGCAGAGAGTTTTGCAAAATAATGGGATACAGTACAACACTGCTTACTTTAGTAAGACCAGAATTATTATCGTTATCTGAAATGTGTGTATGAGTAAACTTGGAAATGGAACATTTTAAACGAAATATTGAAAAAACAACTATTATAATAATTAGACGATCAGCCCACGAGGAACTGATCTTAGGACCACGAAGTTATAAATATATTTTTGTAAAATTACCATGAAATCCAGCTCATACCAATGTTCTCGAATCTATTATTGTATGTTACAAAATAAAGTATGCACTAGTTTTTTGTATTTAAAGGATTTTGTTCTAATTTAACTGTAAAGCGTGAACATATAATTATCTTGAAGTAAAGTTTTGATAAAATGTTACATACACATTTATTAAAATCGAAGACGTCTTCACAATGCTGATTTTAAGTCGTTGACGGTTTGACCATAATATGACGTTGTTCGGATGCTATTGTCAAGGGGGAATGCATGTAGCCTCTGCCGGGTAAAAACAACGTAAAAAGGTGCACTATTGGACAGTCGCCTTCCTAGAACACATGCTGTCATCCTGAAGGGTGGCTATTACAGTCCAGGTGCTAGTAAACAGAAAGGTGACAGATCGAGAGGGGGAACTCTTCACAATGACACACTTCCCTGGGCCCCGGAGAGAATGAGATGGGGCAGTCAGAGAGGCAGGTAATTGACAGACTGATTGACTTGGATGTAAATACGCATATACAGCAGTAGGACTAATTTCAATGAGTGCTAGGGGCAAACATGGCGGAAATGTAATTAACTCAAAGTTTCTAAGGTAGGTTTGCATATTTTTTAACATTTTAAAACAATCTTTTCAGTTTGGTAAGTATGGATTACAGAAGTTTTCATATAGCGCAGGCAGTTAGGTGTCCATATGTGACGTTTCGAAGACTGGTGCGGTATGTGGTCTATCACCTTTATCAGATAAATGACCAGTGAAGCATAAGTGTAAAATATGTTAGAAATGGCAAATTCAAATCGACGTCAACTCGGCTATGCTGTAAACGTATGTACAGTACACTTAGTTGTTACACGTTTACCAAACGTCGACCATAACATACAAAGGATTCTCAGCAACGCTTTGTTTAATACCTGGTCATAGATATGAGAAAGTCTTTGTGTAATTATGCTTCACTGGTCTTTTGTCTGATGAAGATGACAGAGTACTTACCGTTCTTTTCATCGACAAAGTCACACACAAACCCTTAACTGGTTGTGCTCTAATGAACCTTTCTTCAAAGATCGAGATACTATCTGAACACTCTAGTGAAAGTAGCTTGGCAAGCTAAATCAACCTTTAGTCGAAGACAGAGGAAAAACCTAGATTACGTATTGAGTTTTACTTTTGATGCTCTAACATATGATTGCACATGGTTACAAAGTAGAAAACAATCACCAATACATTCAGTGGTTGTACAATGTTCCATATCTTACCTTTCTCACTTAAATATACATTTCAGAAGCATTCTGGTTTCGAGCTTTGTGACACTGGTGAGCACCTGTTTCAAACGTGTAGCTATGTCAACCGAAAACGACATCAACACCAGTCAAATCCATGTAATAGAGCGCATCTTAGTGTAGACGACAAACCAGGATACCGATGTTGTTTCCTGTTTCCTATCTGTGATGTAGTTCTGGAGGTCCGAGTGTTACAGAACAAAATTATGCATATATATAAACATAGTCGAGTTGCACCAGAAGCCTCGATTTCAAATGATATAACTGTGCTCGAGAACGGGTTTTGATATTATTTCGTTTGATCAAGTGTTTAACTACGATTTAACACATTTTTACATGCAGGATATCGAAAACCATTATTGTCTACCTATATTTATAAGTTACATGTAGTCTCATTCAGCTCTTGTACCTAAACATGATAAAGATGGTATAATATGTACATACTGTAATAAAAGCATTACATAAAAGGTTCATCAGTAACATTTATTATATCAACCCACATAGCGTCACAAAGGTACAATGAAATGCCATCAAAACTACAAAGAAAAAAGTAGTGATATATTGTCATATAGTTGCCAAAATACTTGTTTATTTGGATACTTTTTGTTTGGCGTACATAAAAGAATAATCAAATTTGTTTCTATTTCACGTGTTCTGCGTTGGGTTCTTCACTTCGACTCTTCAGTTATAACAACAATGCAGCTGGAACTTAGTCTTCCTTTCACAAGACAACTTGGTTTACGTAACGACCACCGAGCCCGAATGCATCACAGACTGAATCCTGAGACAATGTCCCTCCCCGAGTGTCAACAGAAAGGCAGTAGTCAATCATCAATGTTCTTGTAATTTGTACGGCTCATATTATCATGTGTTATCGTTGGAGGAAATCTTCAATATTCTGAAATTATATAATATTTTCATTAAATAAATATCACTTAAATATAAATTGTGTAAACCTTTTTATGTTTTCCCTTTTATTTTACAGTGTTCTAAGTGGGCTTTTTTATGAGAAAATCATATTATCGGAAAAATTATGCACTTTTGTATCTTAGGCCTCGTTTCCATATGTTCTTGATGTATAAGTGCAAAAGTACTCTGGGTAGCCATGTTCGTTAGTTCTTTCGACTTATTGTGCTCTGTAAACCTAAATATAACTATTCAAAGCAGAGAAATATATCATTCTTACATAACGTATGCAAAGTACTCCACAATATGCGTGTAAAACGAATTGCAGTTTGCTTTCTCTTCCGAATAATTGATGTTCATTAATTACATATTTCAGTCGAACTAGATTAGACAATTAGTGCTACCATGAAATTAAAGAAAATATCGTGGACACCATGATTAGTCCATAAAGATGTCAGTGAAGCTAGACAGCTACGTACCCAAAGGGTCTATACTAAGTACCATACTCTTTCCTTTGTATACATCTACATACACCATTCCTTGATTTAAATCCACGAAGTACTGATTATGATGAAAAATTACATTAATCAGGTTATAAACTGATGTTATAATTATATAATACATATCCATAACGAATTAGACATCTGCTATGTTTAAAGACATTCTTAAAAAATACAAAATAAAAAAAATTGTTACATTTCCGAATTGATTTCCGAATTTTCCTACAAAACTTCAACCATCATCATACATGCGTATCAGGTATGAATAGAGCTCCTTGCAGTAACAGAAATAATTTACATGATGTGTAATGATTCGCGTGCGTCTGTAATTGTTATGCATTACTTAAACTAGCTCACGAGGAGCATTTATTGTTTTATTGTAAGCATTTCAAATAACATGCTAAGCACGTTTTTGTTTATTAAATTCTGGAAAACATAGAACAATTTTGTCGCACGAAGTTGCCACGGCCTCTCATTCCAAATAAGTACATTATATTCTGATTTACTTGTTTGTCCTGAATATGAATTATAATTCTTTTCTCCCATGAGGCCTTTTTGGATGCGTACGTGATATCCATACGTAATTGCATTTCATATCAATCTGATTTTAATTTCTCTAAATTCCTGTTTGATGCCAGAGGCGATATAACTCATGGAGGCAATGTGCAAACTATCGACAAAATCTCAAGACCATTGTAATTGGTTTGATAAATGTCTTTGCATTGACTTCAATAGAGCAAGTGACCTTGATCTCTAGATGAACGAATCTCGTCCACAATTTTTTGTAATTATTTGCAATTCAAATATTGTCTAATTTATCTTTCCGAGGATCTTGATGAATTCCTGGCATGTGTTTCATATTAAAACAGAGTTACAGGCAGCGTTTGATATTTCCAGTGCGTTGTGTTTTTGCTCGATCTTCCAGTGATTAGTCTCTGATCAAAGACTAGTGATTTACAGACACAAGAACACGGCTTTGCGCTTTTAGATATCGACATGTATCATTAGAAACCCATTTATCATGCAAAATACTGCAGTATCGACCTCAGGAAGCTAACAGACAATTTACTCATTATTTCTACTTTTTTCAGAATCCACTGCCGTTCGTCTCTACTTCCTTCTTATATAATTTCCTTCCTTTCTTTCTATCTCTTATAAGCAATCGATACCTACCAACGGAAAATCGAAATTACATAGATTTTGAAACAACGGAACCTCTGCTCTGCTACAGTCGCCACAACCTGCTGGGCGTGCGTGTCGTTTTCCGGCTTTCTCGAATACAAATTGTGCAGCTACTATTTTCCCGTCTAACATGCTAGGGGTCGCCGCCGGCACTCCTCACTACTGCATAGATATTCTACAATAACTTGGTATTAAAGTCTTTATGCGGGGCTGTATCTTATTTAAATTAAGAAATGATAATCATTTGCAGTTTGGATTCAAACTTAAATGCATGTAACCTAACCAAATCAGAATGTTGACATGAAAAATCAATAAACAAAGAGAACGACGTTAAGATTTACTAAAAGAAAAGACGCTAAGTTATCTTTGAACAACAATAAGATCTACGTCAGTATAATATTGATATTATTTATTCAAGTTAAAAAATAACTACAATGTTTGCTTCATTCCCTTTCCTGCTCATCACGATAATCCAAAGCTAAATAAGCTCATTATTTTGAAGTAGGAAAGAAATGTTGATTAAATCCAGAAATTGAAATTCAAAGTGAAAAAACAGTTAATTACGAATTGTGGCTATTGTGGCTATTGTTTTCACTCTACGTGTACAGTCACCAGCTTTCCACGTTACTGTTGACAATTGCCAATAAATTGAATTGCCTGTTGATTACTTTACTAATGCACATGGAAGCATGTAGCTGGAGTTAATTAGGTAGAGCTAGCGATTGATTTAGTGTGCAGCGCAGGTCGGATTACCATCAACTCGTTCGAGCAGGCACTCAGATAACCGCCATTTGCAGATGCAATTTTGAGAGTATTTTACATCCCTGTTGACATTAATTAGTCGTATCAGGGACTGGCAGAATCCAGATGTTCCTGTCTAATCCCACGTTATGCCCATAATGCACGTGCTATGGCTAATCAACGTAACGACAGACACGATTGCCTGTTGAATTTTTCTTCATTTTAAGTCGTTTTACTTTTCTCCTATATGTCGATTTCCTCTTGATCGGATCTTCTTGTCTATCTTTTAGTTATTGATGCTACGATATATTGTTTCGTAAAAGCTGCTTCTAATCTGCGCTTTAGCAAAGACCTTCATGCTTTCAATAACACCTCTAGGTATATTGTATTTATAAATCCTCACAAAGGCATCACTCTCAGGTAATTGTTTTCAGTAGAAGGATTTGTATATATAAGCTCTCCAAGTGGATATGTGATGTTTTAAAAAACTTTATATCAATTAAAGGTGTTTAAACCAACTTACATTTTTGTATATAAAAATGTCTTTCATCCGCTTAATATGTAGTGCCCAGTCTCATAAATAAATGGCGTATACAACAATCCAAAACAATGTATGTCGTGTTTTGTTACATACACAACCGTCAAACAACAATCAAAGGAATTGTATCGGTCATACGTGTAACACTAGCAACTTAAACTACCGGATAAAGTGTACAGTGGCGGTTTAAATAAAGTCATTAATACAATTAAAGGAAAAGACAGACTAACGTCCTACAATTGCATTTCAAAGGCTTCACCTGGGACACATAAAGGCATTCTAGTTCTTCAAAACATTTTCAAACATAGAAGGTTAAAGTCACTATATAAATTATTCTCACTATCTTGAGTAAATAAAAGGGTTTGATAGTCCTGCAGAGGCGGGTGTGAATTAAACAGTACAAGCGTATTGTTGTTGAAACACAGTGAAGTTGCACTTGCTTTTATAGTTATTAGAGTGTCTGGTCGTACTTGTGTCTGTACCTATTCCAGACCGCTTGGTATTTCTTGACGTTTAGGACTAACATTCTCAGATCCGACATGTGTCCCTCTCTATTTAAACGCAGCAACAATTGAAAGTCGATTGGAAGGTTCTGCAGCTGCGATGATAATAGTCAACACTATTTTGCGTCATTTAGAAAAGGTCAAACTTATTTTTTTCCTTCTAGAAGGGAAGATTTAATGAAAAACTATTGATTTTCCCATAGCGTCGTTTTCTCGCATCTGCATTCAATAGAAGTTTCTACCGGTTCAGAGTGTTGTTAAAGTCTCCGATATGTTAACATGATCTTAAACATTAATGTCGTACTAAAAACACCAAAGTAACGAAACCCTCGGATTGATATGCTGCCCGAGAAGAACAAGTAACAAAGAAGACGAATTCCTTTACATCTTTGGGGTAATGTTCCTAGAAACCTGACAACACATTTCATATGCAAAATACTAACCATGTTAATTTCTTAAGACTGACATACCTTATTCAAAGGCACGTCAACACAATTTGTATGGTGGTTTTTCTCTAAATTCATATTTATTAGTTTAATATCTTTTCTATGTGATACGGTTGCAAAGAGCCACAAGGTACACTGTAGCTGGCAGGTAGATCCTACAACACACACGTCTATAAATGATAAATTTCTGTTTAAATAATTAATATATTCTAATTTGCAACGCGGTGACGAAAGAAGTAACCGTCACAAGCATACTCAATTCTTCAGTTAATGTATTTGTAGATCGTGAGGGCAGAGGGATATTATAAGCTAAAGGACATACACATATCTATATCTAATTTGCTATTTTATCTACAGGCTTTCCTACGCATACTGGGATACACATTTCACATCCTCGATTTTAACGATATTGTATTGGATTGATGTGGTACTGTAACCAACGAATGTTTGGTAATTCTTGCTAATGAATGAGATCCGAGATAATATCCCCCAGGGCTAGCCCGAGAATCATAAGAAAAACACAAAATTATTTCCTGTCTAAGCCTGATAATACCTGATGGGTGTTCCGTCGTTCAATTAGATAGGCAATCAACAGGAAATGAAGCCCATTTCCCATTGGAAAGTCTCAGTAAATCCTATTATGTACTAACCTCAGGAAATATATCTCTTACATATTTCAGTCCTTACTTTAGACGTTAATATTTTCTATGTTGGTGGTGATGAGCATTTCTGAGTGACCCGTTTCTAATTTTTAACAGAAAAAGGAGTGATTGTTCAAGATGATAACGGCATACAATGTACTATGAGTTGTGGTATTAAAACAAATATTAAGTTGAAAACATTAAATACATTATGAAATGTTATTACTGTGTCGGTTTTGTTGACGTCATAGCTAGTGTTATTTAACATTTCACGAACATCAAAGCGTTTTTGGGACGTTGTAAGTGTATAAAACATGAATTGATATTTACCTTCGGGTATCGGGAAGTGTGATTAAAGTCCCTAACAGCCTCTCCTACCTTTGATTGGATACACAGGCGTTCTTCCTGTGCTTTTAGTCTCACTATGGAGGATAGCTAAGAGTGATGCCTTATTGTGCGCACGCCCTATGATTTACACTGAATGATAAATAAATACCTAACACAAAATGTCTTCGGTTCCTGCTAGCATAATTGCATTAACTGTATACAGAAAATAGAATATCAAACAAAAGTACATCGGAAATTGAAAAGTATACATATCTCAATTTGTGTTTCCAGTAAAATGCGTGAATATCACCCGTTGTGCGCTATTTACGTAAAAAATGGCCTTTAAAGCAAATTAATTAAACCCTCTTAATATCTGAACGCCTCTGCATGCAGATATGTTTTGTTTGTCGCATGCGGAGGCTTTCAATTTTGCATTGTAATTGTTAAAAACCACCATAGTTTAGGCGTTTATGCCTATAGCAACGCGACTGTGTTGATTTAGTTGGGCATCTAGTGAAAAAATATGTACCAGAACAGAAAAACCCAGTAATCCAAAAGATGTTTATAACAAAAATTGGTAAATAGATTCAAGCGGAAACTTTTACTTTTTATGAGGCGGAAAGTGAACAATTATGCCCCAAGTCCTGGATAGATAAAAAAATAGGTTATTCGCAAACATAAGGCATTCTGCTGTAGTCTTAAGTTATGGTATAAACAAAAAAAACTATTCAATTTTCGCATATAGAGTTGCTATTGACTGCATTTATCATCATTAACTCATTCAACGACATTTACCTGAGGACATTTGGGAGTGTGATGAAGGTCTCTAATAACCCCTCATGCTTTTTATTCGAACCGTAAGCGTTATTCATACATGTATGTCAAATATGGA
This sequence comes from Chlamys rubida, assembly GCA_032359455.1. Taxonomy (NCBI): domain Eukaryota; kingdom Metazoa; phylum Mollusca; class Bivalvia; order Pectinida; family Pectinidae; genus Chlamys; species Chlamys rubida. The sequence goes on along the minus strand of JAUMHH010150031.1, from coordinate 4,687 downwards.
TGGTACTAAAGATAGATCGAAAACCATATTTTCTTGTCATACGCCCGCCACATGATTTACACGTTAGATAGTAAATGAATACCTTACATAGAATGTGTTCGGTCCCTACTACCACCGTTGGTTTAACTGCGTACAGAAGATAAAACATTGAATAAAAATACATCGAAAATTGTCCAAAGTGTAAACAATACGATATGTAAAAGAAGAAGCCCATTAATTTCTGTTTTGGAATGAACGTTACAATTTTTGTAGATAAAGACTTTCCCCCGTTTGATCAGTCGTCTACAATAGTTCAATTTAAACATATTTGATGTTATAGATGCTAGGCTATAGCAAAAACGAGTTCACACAGAGGTAGCCAAGATATATAGGATGTTAACCTCGCTATTCCCCAGAGCCCATCTATCTTATAGGCCTATCAAAACAGTACGCTAATGTGAACGAGTTTGTGTGTGGCGCATTGCTATCGAAGGTGATTCATCTTAAATATAACTCACTAGAAAGCTAATTTACGCATTTGTTGTCGAATCTGGTAACTAATCTAGGATGAAACGCGTCATATTAGCCTATTCTTCTGTATGGCTGGGAACAAGTGTTGATTCGATCATTCGGAGTCAGTAGACAAATATAGATATGGGGGGCGTGTGAAGTATGGCTTCACTCGTGTCGTGTGCGTTCTCGTGTGATAATATGTCACTTTGCGTCATCAACACGATCGTTTAGTTACGTATGGATGAATATCTGACTTTAATATATATTCATGACACTATGGACTACCCGTGTGGGAAATCCTCAGCACTATTTTGGTGTGTTTTGTCAAGTATAACGTAATCATATCATTGGACAAACAATGCATGTTAATGATCTACGTAGATTTTCTCCTGATTAGAATTCACTTCTTTTGGATACCTCAACAATATTTTCCATCAACGTCATTCAAAAGAATTAAAATTTGACATGATTTGCCTAGCAACATTGCGCAGATTGATTAGGAGTAATAGGTATCAACTATATAGTAAAACGTGTACAGTATCAATGACTGGGTGGCATACTGTGCTGTGTGTAAAACGTGTACAGTATCAATGACTGGGTGACATACTGTGTTGGATGCCTTCGACATGGCATGGTATTTCACACGGGTTACGCTATGAAACCGGCATCAGAGCCGCTCTATCGCAAGGAAGCAAGCACATCAACATACCGTCTCCAGCACACACACATTGAGGCACGTCATTTAAGGACATTAGCTGTTTATAGAACGCTTAACCCTATAATACCAAACCAACCCAAAACGTGTACATTGTACATATGTTTTTGTATATGTATACACGTGACGTCGTTTTGATAGTTTTAAGACATTTTATATTATTTATTTGGATTCAAACGTCCGCTAACAAATCGAACGTAGCTAGGATATGTCTAGATAGAGCCTCTGGAACCATTCGGTTGGTTTTATAATGTGTTATTCACGAAAGACATTATACTTGTACGTCACTGTTTGTCCTAATATATTGTCTTAGTCCTATTGTATCGATCTCTCCTTCCTACCACCAAGTACAGTACGTAAGATGAATATGTCCAAATGGTTATATGTTAATCTGTTAGAATTAGTAAAAAATTTCTTATGGAACGACATCCATGGTGGATCCATTTACAAGACCTTCAAGTGTTATGTTGAAAAAGATCTAACAAATGTTTTAAATAGGTATACTGGAAAAATTGCTTGAGTTTAAGTGACATTTTTGAAGGTTAGCAAGAGTTTAAGCCTTTTTAAAACAATACAGATCCCAAGACATTTGTTGTATTAAAAAAATGCCAAATACTTTAAAGATTTACACAATCTGATCAATACTATGTATACTCTATACAATTTGATAAAAAATACATGCTCATCAAAACCAGCACATACTTTAAATTGTATAACATTTGTACCTAATATTTCGATACCTTTACGTGAGTAAAGCTTGGAGATACATATATACAAGGTCAAATTCTATTTTTATTGTACAACAATAGAATGTGAATAATAACTGTTGAGTGATTCTTTACAGGCTATAAATACTGCAGCAGAGTGTCTTGTTTATAACCTACTTATTTCTGAGTCTACTTATTTGAGCAATTGTATTGTGATCGGGGCAAAATGTTTGAATATCGGTTTGACTCTATTTCATTTTTACTCAAAGAAGAATTGTTAATGTATTTTTTATTTAATGCTGATTCCATGCCGGTCGAAAAGGTTTCAATTTATTGGGACGGTTTTTTGTAAGTGGCATAGGGCGGAAATCATTTTATACAGTATACAATCAGTTTCAGAATATTACATACCTTGGTAACTCAATCAACCTAGCTGGCACATGGACTACTTTGATCAAAGATAGATCTATTAAAATATATAGCTTTATCAAGAACAAAGAGATATCTCTGTAAAATAATTCATTAGATTGTTACCTTTGGATTTGTTTTATTAAATTGGAATCCTGTATGATTTGTTTCAAACTTTTAGACCAAATGAAAATGTATCATTACATCGTTTTGTTGGATTGGTTAGCATTACAATACTAAAGTGTGTGACTATTTCATTATGTAGGATATAAGTATCCCCCACATGTGAGATACTGCGAACTAAGTCTGCCTCTTTGGTACTTATTGCCGTTTTGTTATAGCCTTATTATATATATATATATATTAGAACATTACATTTTTTTACAAATTTCTTAAGCAGTATCTGAGCTGTTCAAGAACATTTGCTTAGTAAGGGTGACCACCAGTAACTTAATATGAAAAGACACAAGTTCATTCATTTATAAAATAGCTCTCAGCTCGTTTGAAAATGACCTGTCCCAACTCTTCAAAGTAATTTTCGGCGGTGTGAAGGGTCGTTGTTATCCACTACTTACCTATCCATCCCATTAAGATTTTCACTTAGTATATACGTTTTACTTAACTATCAACTATTTTATTGACGGTTCTGTTCTTTTTTCGCGGACATACTGATCTTTTAGGAAAGATATGGACAAACTTCTTTTCAATCACAAGCATTCATCTCAACTTTTCTATTTACTTAATATTACGCCAAGAAGAATTTATTTTTATCACACAAATGCAAACATTACTCGTCCAGTAACTGTCCCGTTATCCCAAAGATATGATTTGTACATATTTGTTTTATTACAGGGCGAATTCCTGTAATCCTTTCCGTTATTTACGACTTCCAAAGAAGCTACATCTGCATATCCATTCCAATATAACTATTTTTATCGTATCGAATTCGGCGTATTTATCGTTTCATGCTGTGTCTTTATAAAGGAGTAGATTGCTTCAAAAATAAAAAAACTAATCATTGCCTGCATTGTACATGTAGCTTTTACATCTTTATTGATTTATTCTGCATCAAGCAACCATTTGTTTTTGTTCGCATCCAGTGGTACACTGACCATGTACAGTGAACCACACTATCGTTATTACTTATGACAGTAATACATGTAACCCATCAAAAAGAACGCGTTTTAATTTTTAATCCAAATGCGTTTGCTTGATTGTGAGGCAATTTCTTTGTATTTTATCCTTGTGACTTTCAAATAAGTCCCGCTATTTGTCATTTATTTTTCTCCGAGAGCCCGTTTCAATTCCAACATGATATCGATACTACAAAATGTACTATGTATCTTAAATATATCCCCCGAATAACATACATGTATTTAGACTGATCCATAAACAAACCATAGGAGACTTCGAAACAATTAATGGCCATGTAGGGGCTCCAGTAATTACCTTGGCAGTTAATGATTTGAATATAAAACAAAGACATTTAATGGTTCAATTATCAGGTTGAAGTGGAAAGATAATCAAAAGAAAGAATATCAGTTATGCGTACATCGCGTGCATGTTTTGGTAATTGTAATAATGTGCGCGTGACCTTTACTAGGTACATTTAGCATTTAGATTAGACAATATTTACCTTTATGTGTAGTCTTTTTAAATGTCAAAACAATGCGTCACCTGCCATTTGTGCAAACTGAAATCATCAAATTACAAAACAAGTGAAGATATTTCAAATGTCAAAGGTAACACTATCAAGTACTGAAAAACCTCTCTCCTGATCAGAATGGTATTTATGTTTATAGTTTTAGATAGTTACACCTATCACTCTCTAGAACAGCATTTTTGAAACTCTCGGAAAATAGTTAGGCATAATAACACAAACAAAAGAGAAAGATTTCCAGATTAGTCGAAATGATTTTATCTCCACTAAATAATGCAATTTTAGAACACTCTGCTGGGTTGGTATGGTGGTCGGTAATATTGCAAATCAAGCAAAGTGTAATAATATGGCGTTCTACATATTATGTTCTTATCATCTCTCAATAGTAGTTATCTATGTGCCATAATGAGTAAATGACTGAAGAATCGGCGTGTAACAGACAGCAATCTGTACAGGATTGTACTACTTAGACACGCTGGTTCCTTCCTTGTCTTCTCTTGACGGGTCATTGTAACAGACAGCAATCTGTACAGGATTGTACTACATAGAAACGCTGGTTCCTTCCTTGTCTTATATTGACGGGTCATTGTAACAGACAGCAACGTGTACAGGATTGTACTACTTAGAAACGCTGGTTCCTTCCTTGTCTTCTATTGACGGGTCATTGTAACAGACAGCAATGTGTACAGGATTGTACTACTTAGA
>JAUMHH010150030.1:0-38183 GCA_032359455.1 Chlamys rubida | reverse complement strand
TTACAGCAGGGGGTTCACACTATATTTATATATATATATATAGGTCAGTTTGTATACCAATGTTTATATATATATATATAGGTCAGTTGGTATACCAATGTTTATATATATATATATAGGTCAGTTGGTATACCAATGTTTATACATATATAGAGGTCAGTTGGTATACTGATGTTTATTTGTATTGAGTCTGGTGGCATAGAGTTTTATGTCCATCATCTATCAGCTTTTAATTTAAAAGTCTACTAGTCCAGAACAACTCTTTTGATTTCAACCAAATTAGTGTAAGGCATTCTTGAATTAGGGGAACTAAACAGGGCTCAATAGGGGAAATAAGTGTTCATCTTTGAAAATCTAATCTTAACCAAATTTTGTGTATGATAATCCTGGGGCCAAGGGGATTTACTTTTGTATAAATAAGAATTTGTGAACCCTTTGGGCAGACAAGACAAGGTCCAATAGGGGAACAGGGGTAAATCTCTACTGCTTCAATAAATCAGTAAAAGGATTTTTAATCTGATTTGGCATGAATGATCTTTTGACCAAAACAACTCAATGCACTCTAAGCAAATTTGGTTTAAAGCAACTTGTGGTCAAACAGGCTAGGTAGATGGGCAGAATTCGCAGGACCTTTTGTTTGATTTAGCCTTTAGAAGAAACAATATTATTATATTCTGATGAGTAAGTCGCTTTGTTTACAGATGACTCGAACCGTCCACCACTGTATCAAACACCCCAAGCTCGGAGAGAAAGTACTGTGCTGGAGGAAAAACCACCTGTTGTTGTCCAACCAAGAAAGAAGAAAGCTGTCACGGGGTCGGAGGTCAAGTCCAGAGCTCTCAGTGCTAAGGTAACTTATGGTCAAGTTTGGTATCAACTAGGTAGCTAAGGCCCTGTAATATATATAGCTATGATTCACTAGTATTTCTATAACTGGGAAAGTTAATGTGAAAGTATCATGATATTAAATTGGACAACATTGATATCACTAGGTATGTCTCCCCTTCCGTGAAGTACAGTGAAGCTTGTCTACACAGATCACCATAGAGACTGAAGTTTCTGTACCGTTTAGACTTTAAGTGATGACTTTAGGTTTCCACTCCATCTGTCTGTACATCAATTTGTCCAGGGCATATCTCATATACTCTTTCAGGTACAAACTTTGTGTGTGAATGCCTGTTGGAATGGCAAAGTGTTACATACTAAAATATGGTCACACATCCTTTGGTATACTGAGTTATGGCCCTTTGTATATCATGTTACATTTTCTGTATATCTCCTGTATTGTCACCTTTAATTGCCAATTTGTATGCGAGTACTTCTTGGGATTGACAGAGTTTTGCATAATGTAATTAGGTCTTGTGTTCCACTTTATTCAGAGTTATTGCCCTTTGTTCATTTTTGATACAGTAGTTTGTCTTATGGTGGAGGAGCAGGATTGTTTGCATTGCCCTGCTTTATTTTATTTTCTATGATGGGTGTGGCTTATTAATCTCTTTCTCTTGGGATTTGGAAGTCTCCTGACATGGTTCAGGTACTTGTCAATTCAATACAAAAGCAATCAAAAGGTACACAGGTTGAGATTAACATCTTTTGTGTCCATTATCTGTGATTGTGAACTGATTTAATTTCCATCTATTATGTTTAAAAAATGTTGATGTGATTTTGAATTTCAAGATGAAGATGGATGCCAGCTTGTACTGAAATAAAAAAATGATACGTGTAGTTTATGTGTGAGATAATTTTTACTTGTTGTGTACTATTTGTGTTTCAACACACTGGTACTTTTCTTGTAAACTACCTACCTACTACTAGTATCAGTCTCAGGGTAACGAACACATTGCAAAGTATGTTGTGAGTGAAATTTCAAAACTTACATTTTACGAAAATATCTATTGTTACCATGTTCATCAAATCAACTTATAAATATGTTAAAATTATTCAACTTTTCAGAGGTCAAGTACACCTGGTAAAGAAAGGACGAAAACACCTGCTGACTCGCGTGACCCCCACACCCGCCCTAGCTCAGGTACTCACTTCTACAGACTTAGGTTCTAACCTAAAGTAATTGTGATTCAGTTGACTAAATGGTTAAGTTGTTTAGTCCTGTATATCTTGATGTGTGTCATCACCAGAATGTTAGACATCCTTCGACTAAAACAGGGGTCAAATGAGAGCAAAAATTACTGGAGAAACAGGCTTTTATACACTCAAAGGGGAAGAATTTTGTTTAAAATACATGTTAACTTTATTAGAAATAGAAGTTAAAACACTTTAAATTTGTAGTATGATTTACAGTAAGGTCATGCCATGTTGTCTGAAAAAACCCAGTATTGCTATCAATAAGAATTAAATTTAAAAAAATAAAATATGAATCACAAATATATTATAAAAAGATATTTTCACATGTGACAAGATTCTTTATAAACTGTTGCTTTTTCAAAATCTCCGACTAAACTGCAAACAACTTAAATATGGGTTCATCTATCATGTACTAATGTTGTTTTTCAGTGCCAGTACAGGTCTTTAATGGCATGTGGGGTACAGATTTATGGATTTTTTCATGTTTTATCACTAGCAAATAATTCTTTCTTAAGATGCAATAACAAAAACAGACCTGTTTCAATAGCTCTACTAGACTTTGCCATGGTTTAGTGTCCGTCGTCAATGACCTTATCACTTACAGTAATATAAGTTCTCCAAATCCTTATTAATATTCATTAAAAATATTTAATGTTTATAGCTCATTTTTGTAACCTATACTCCAAATACTTGGTGATACACAATACTGTTGTTGAATATCTAAACATTTAAATTTAATTGTGATTTGTGAAACATGAACCAGGTGAGCTTGACAAGTCAAGTTTGATTATTGGCTGTTTTTCTTTATCATTGTCTCTATCTACATTAAGACAGGGAGAAACTATTATCTTATACTAACTGATATTGGGACATTTACGTTAAACTTCATATATTTGAAATTATAGTTATTAACTTAAAGTGAAATATGGTTATAGAATATTTTGTTTAGAAGTGTTTTTTATTTCTTTCAATTATGTTTTTGTACTTTTAAAACCATACTTGATATTTCTTCTGAAGATTATATTTTCATACAAAGATAATACCAGGTTATTAGATTAATACTTAACCTTTTAATTACTTTGCAATATTTTTTTAATTTTGCAATTCATTTTGCTGTTTTAACATTGTAAGATGGTACAAGATTCTCATTCATTTAATTATTTGTTAGTCTTATTTCTTTCTGAGGCAAGTATATGTTATTCAAGCACATTTGCAACAGGTGTTGTTTTGTTGATAATGGTTTATCAGATACATACATTTAAAACTTGGGAAACTGTGAATGTGTTTTACAAACATCTATAACTGTAATATTGGCAAATTGCCCATAATCTTGTGTGTTCAAAGTGTTTTTCTCTCTTTTTTTATCAAAAAGGAACCAAAACTGTAAACAGTATATATCGTATTATAATTAAAAAAAAAAATCTACAATAAAGCAACAGTTTGAGTATAATAACTGTACAAATTAAGGTTAGTTCAGTCCAGATTGTATTTCATACAAAATACTTTGAACATCTAGTAATTTTGGATTCCTCCCCCACATTCCTGTTCCCACACCTAGTTATCTCCCCTGAACCCTACTTGGCCACACCTCGACACTACACTGTATCAGTCAGCATGGTGAAGGCTGTGCCACTATGAACACATCAAATGTGTCATCTGTGACTCAATATCAATGTAAACATTCACCATTATTCTCACTGGTAGCATGCTTTGAAAATATGAAAGCAAAAATGAAACATGAAGATTACTTTGATTATGCAGTTTTCGTGTTTTAAACATGTTGAACCTGTGCCTGGAAGTACAGAAAAAGTTAGTCCTTAGGAATGTTGTCTAATTAATTTCTCAGCTCCTAATCTAAATATCATTTAAATATAATTTGTTCATGCACATGTTTTAAATTCGACTATTTCACCACATAGACACTGATTTCGAAGAAATATATTAAAAAACTAGTGACTTTGTATGGTTAGTTAAAATGAAGCAAAAAAAGCCAACAAACAATAAAGAGAAAAAAACATCTGGTCATTAAAATGTGAATATAATTTTTGTGATTGTTATTTTAATACGGATAATTTTTTTCCTGAGTTATTACTTCTCAAGAGTGTCTTTTGATACCTAGATAATGTAAGTAGTTGTATTGTGGAAAGTGTAAAAGTGACGACAGGTAATGAGGACGTAGTCTCGGATGTAAACAGCTCCTGCTGTCCCTAGTTTTAAACCCCCCAAAATAGAATCACAGACCCCAGTTTCATGAATGATTCTTTAAGTTTTCCATAGAAAAGCATACTTGGATTTGAGGAAAAGTAATAAGTACAAGAGAGTTCCCTTTAGTTTACTTCAGTAATGCATTCCTATAAGCAACCTGATAAAGGTTAGCCAATTACGCCAATACCATTGTCTGTGTGTTATCTAGTATTTAAGTGAACAGAGCTTCATTGCATGTTATACATTAAGGCTAGCATGATGCTAGGTAGCTGATGCTGCAGCGAGTTCTGGGAAGGATGTAGGAGGTACAACAAGAATATTATGTAAAACACTGTTCATGAAACCTGTAAAGTCAGTACCATGTAGGCCGTGTATAGTTACTGTACTGAGACTGATGTATGTGTCTGCATATGGTCGAGTCCTATGGAATCACACACTTCCTTTCAGGATTTGTTAGTACATATATATTGTGTTGGTAGTGTCACATGATTTGTTCTCAAGTAAAGGAAATCTCTCATCATAGATTTACATGCATTGTGTGATTGAGGTATTAAATATGCCACTATTGTTATGAAAAAAGGAAGCTTTTATAAATGACATTACAAATAACACCTCAAAAGGCAGAACGTGCTCTACATTTGAAACATTCTGACAATATGGTTAAGCCTACAGTTACTGGGTATTGTGTTTTAGACTCGTCTGCACTACTTAAAATGAGCCAGCGGAAGTGTAAGTTACCACGGCAACAGATATTGTGTTTTACATGGTTCTTTATTTCTGTAACTATGGATATTGTGTGCCTGCGATACTGAACCATACAGAACAGTTCCCAATCTCATTTAAATTTTCAAAGCTTAATTCTAAGAAAAAAATATTGCATTTCATCTCAATGATTACAGAATTGGACATTTGTTACTAATCATATGACGGAAAATATCTAAAGCAAAAACAAAAAATTGAATAGGAATAAATAAGAGTACCTTTTTAAAAATACATTTGGAAATTGTTTGTGAGTAACAATTTGACAGAAATTAAAAGATGAAATTTAAAATTTTGTTTGAGATTGGCAGCTGTTGCTATGGATACCCAATCTAATAGTGACTTTAATTGTTGTCGATGAAGGGGATGGATTGTCATGTGCAATGCTCCAGTTTGAGAGGTTTTAGTATTAACAGCATGAAGGCTAGTATTCTTGTTAAATTAAAGGTATACTCAGCATGAAGGCTAGTATTCTTGTTAAATTAAAGGTATACTCAGCATGAATGCTAGTATTCTTGTTAAATTAAAGGTATACTCAGCATGAATGCTAGTATTCTTGTTAAATTAAAGGTATACTCAGAATGCTGCATGCTGCATTATAATTTTGTCATTTTCTTGCTCAGTGATATGCAGATTAGCATAAAGCATGTATTTCTTTAATTTATTCTGATGACTCCTGATGATGGGATGTTCACTTTAGGGAAAGTTTCCCCTCCTTTGATTTCATTAGTTCTTAGTGGATTAAACTAAGGTCTAACTACCTGCAGTTTGAACTCTGATAAAGATGATAGATACGAAACAAATATCTCTCAGTATACAATACTTCACATTCAAACTGTAAAAAAGTTTGCAAAAGTTGTAAAGCCATTAGATAATGGATCCACTGGAACAGTTACTGTTCAATTAACTTGTGAAATTCAATCAACATGAATCTTTAATGAAGATAAAACAAATCATCAGACATATATATAGCATTTTATAACAGCATTTGTACCTGCAATTTTAATATTTTCTTAGTTAAGAAAAATATGCTGATATTTTGTAGACTGCATGTTTCCTGAAAATGCATGTTTCCTTTAATCACAAGGCATCTTTGTCCAGAACTTTGATCATACAGGCAGACTGTAGATCCCTTTTGTAGTTGCTATTGGCATGACTTGAAGATATTCTTATTATAAATTATACACATTTTCGATATCATTTTATGAAATCTTGTATTATATGTTGGTATTTTGCAATGATGGATATACCCAATCCCGAACAGTGTCTGACATCACCAGGAACATTTACGGTTTGAGTGTCGGCACTCAAATAACGTAGGACCATCATAAGATGTAAACATTTAGGTGAAGTTAGGCTGTTTCAGGAATATCATTTGTGTTGATTACAAACACTTCGTTACCCTAAATTTCAAAGAATTCTTATATCTACAAGTTACACTTCCTATATTAAAAAATGTCTGCTTAATCCCTATATAATTTTTGAAAATGAAATAAAAAAAAATAAAGCAGCTTTGTAGAATTTTTTATTGTCAATGCCAAGAAATTGAATGGCTTAGGGCTTTAGAAACAGATTATCTTCCTAAAAATGAAATAATTCTGTCAAAAAAAACGATGTCATGTAATATTTTCTGTATGATGATGATGATGATTATTCCCAGTAATATCTCTTTGTTTCCCTGTAGTTGAATTAAGGAGTCAGAGTAATAGTGCATTGTATCCCTGAAAGCAACCAAAGGTCTCCAAATATTTGGAGCAACTTGGACAATATTTGATGTTAAATTACAGAAGGGTTGATGTGAACGTTTGCAATATGCCAAAAAAGTTTTGTTTTAATAGCACCATGTTTATGAGATGTAGTATAAACTTCATTAAGTTGTCACTTCGATGGAATCTATTTATGACAATCATTTTATCATATACACAGGCTGTTATGCAGTGTTATACCATCATCACATAAGTTTTTGATAAGAAACATGTGTTACATCACCAATTTTGACGTCACATTAAGAACAATACGTTGACGTCACAAGTTCACGGCAAAACTGGTGGTGTTTTACTTTCATTGAATCACAAAATGTGCAATTTAACACTCTTTGTTTGAGTATATGATAATAGAATCTCAAACTTGTTCCCTTTAGGTCTGACTTTCATGAAAATATCTAAAACTTCTTTCATAAAAAATTTGAACTAATTGGAACATGTTTGAGATCCTGTATTACACAATGTGAGATCTGGAATAAATGTAAGTTATAGGGCACCTTTATGGCTGTTTCTACTGTAATGTTTAATCCTTTAAGTAGATTTTAGTCAGTTGGATTGGTTATGGTCTGAACTGACCAATCTTGATTGGTGTAGGTTTTAGTCTCGCAATTAACATGCATGGTGTTCATTTGTCAAACTTGTTGTTGTTACGATGTTGACCATGTTCATAAAAAGCACTTTTTAACCAAAGTCTATTGTGTTATTAATATATTTACCATATGATGATTGTTTTTAAAACACTGTTTCTACCAAATCCCTTTTCCATGGAAATATTTGTTAACTGTGTTCCCAAACTCAGAACGTTAACATTGGCACCATAAGGACTGATTGAGAGGTTTTTTGCTTTATCAGAGGAAAATTGAAATATGTTAAATTAAAATACATCAATTGTTTATCATGGTCCTTGATGAATTAAAACAATTCAGATGTTTGAATTTTCACAAAATTTTAATTTGCAATAAATACTCTTTTCAACACTTCAGATTTGAAGAAAGCATCACTATAATATGGCACATATGGTTATGTGTTCTTGTATATTTTTTTTCATGAAAGTTAAGGTTACCTGGTGATTTCCTATGAGGATGACTAAGTTTTAAGGTACAATAGTATTGAATTAATTGATGATTTTGATTTACCTAAAATGGTTGCTGTGGCTCACACATATTCCCTTTATTATACAGGATAAACTTGGTTAAATTTGTGGTCGTAAACACAATACATGTAGGTAATTTAGACTAGAAAAATTGACTGAATTAAACTTTTGGATTGAGGGGTATACTAAGATGTTATATTTTTGTTGTGTGTGTATATTTCTAAAGCAGGAAGCTAAAGCCTCACAATTGTTTTTGTATTTTTTGAGCTTATATAATTCATTTGGAATAAAATATATAAACAAAAAAATCCATTTTCAAACATTGCCATCTAGTAAATCCTGTTTATTATAGACACTCCTTGCAAACTCATGCTGAATACTAAGTTAAATAATTTTCTTTTGGATATCAAACTCCATCACACTTTTCCTGTTATGGCATTGTAAATGCTTATATTGTGCTGTATATTTTTATTTTTACTTAAATTTGTAAAGAAACATGACAGTTAATTCAATATCTGACCAATACTTGTGTATAGCTGGTTTTGTTGTTCATTTTTGGAACCAACCCGCATGTGATGTTATCAACTCTTGCATGGCATTATTACTGTAACCCTAGTATATAATGATGTTAGCTCTCGTGTTCTGTTATCAATCTTTGTGATAAGATTTCATCAACCCTCATATATCATTACATCTATCAACACTTGTGTTGTAACGTTAATCATCAGAAAACATTATTTGTCATTGTGTGATGTTATCAATCGTCGTGTGATGTTAAAATGTGTTTTATAACGTATAATAGTAATAAGCAGTTATTATTCTGTCCTGAAACTGCTTAATTTCTAATCAAATCAGATTGACAAGTTAAGTTTCATTAAAGCAAGTCTTAGATATTTTATACAAATGAAGGGTAACCATTTGTATTTAATTCTTTGTCTGTTTCGTCATTTGCAGCAAGCAGCAGTGTTTCCTCAGTAGCTATTCAGTCCGTGGAAACAAAGCTTACGGAAACAGAATCAGATCATGACAAAGAAAGTCAAGTAAGTTACCTCCCTTTTACCTTCCTACGCTGTTAAGCTAAATATATGGCATGTTTTGTCGTTGTGTATTTGAGATTTTCAACACAGGGTCTGGATAAAGATGTACCATTTACTGTTTATATCAAAGATATCTTAAAGTAAAAATTGAAATTTCTGTGGACTCTTTAACTCGTATTGAAAATGATTTTATTGTTCTTACATCTGTAAATGACCAATTTAAATCCCTGCTGGAATAAGTTTGATCATGAACTTCTAAAATACATCTTAAGTGAAAAGTGTTTGGTGTTGTGTCTATTTGTAGTGTGTATATTTGCTAATGACAGCTTGACCTTGTGTTAACTTTGAGTATGACTGTTAAGGATATGTGTTGTATAATCATGTACGGTTTGATTCCCTCTTTGCCTGATATTGACAGTTACAGAGAGATTTGATTAGCCATGCTTCATATAGTCTTGTTTATTTTAAACATATTCAGTTGTAACAGACAGATTTTGGTATTTTCATTAAGAGTTCATTTCATTCATAAAACTTTCATTTGCAGCAACATTAACATGTGTGCACAACTTGTTTGCCTATTAATATAAATGCATGTGCTATGCTCTCATCAACATTTTCAGAGACGTAACTACCACGTTGGCATGAGACTCGTGAGTCCATCTGATTTGAGAAAAAAACGAGTTATCCGCAGTTTAATAAGAAAATAACCCATCCCTTTTTACCCTAAATGATTGTTTGTATCTACTTATAGGAGGATGAGAGCTGGGGTGTTAACAGTTTTGAGACGATAATCCATTATGATACAAAATCAATCGGTTTTTCTTTTCTTTTTAAGAGAATCAATAACCATCCATTTTCCATAAAAATGTGTGTCCAAAAAAGGGACGTTTGACTCCTAATGTAGTATAAAACAGTGCAAGATTAGCAATCGTTTTGAGAAAAAAAAATAAGATTAAGATTCAAAAATACATAGTATATCAAAACATTACAAAAAAAGAACAGTTAAAAGACTTATTACCATCATCAGTCAGTTGAATAAAATAAAAGCAAAAAAAATGAAGAAATTTTTAATAATGGATTATCTTGTGTCAAACAATTCAATTACTAGTTAAAAATGAATTATTAGTAATTCCTTTACAAGCTGAAAAGCTCGAATGAATTATTAGTAATCACTTTACACCCTGAAAAGCTTGAATGAATTATTAATAATTACTTAACATCCTGAAAAGCTTGAATGAATTATTAATAATTAGGTTCTTTAAAAGCTGAAAAGCTTTGCAGGTTGTCCAAATTCTGGTGCTTATCATTTTTGTTATCACAAATACGATAATTATGGGTGAAAATTGATCATGAAATTAAATCTTATCGTGTTCATTTCTTCATGACCCTTGTCGTCATTAAAATGACCTTCATTGTATATTCATTAGTCACTGTGGTAGAATTTTGTCTTTTGTCTTTGAATAAGAACATTACAGCTCAATTCCTCCGTTTTCCAAGATGTCACAAATTGATATATGATTATTGATTGGATTTTTACCACAAAGTGTTTATTATTGTTCATTGTCACTGAGGCACATCAGAAATGTAGGTCTGACGAGGGGACTGGTTTCCGAGCAATTTGTCTTGAGTTGGAATTGAGATTATGGGCAGGACAAAAATATTTATAGTGTGTTTTTTACAATTTGTGACAACAAAATTTTTATGACATTTTTTTAATATGGTCTGGTTGTATTCATCCAATAAATGTGTTCATTTGAATGATAGACTAGAGTTTATATTTATTTAGATTTAATATATACCTATAGCCCTGATACAGATCTAAGATCTAAAAGATCATTTGTGTAAGTCATATATAGTGTAATGTGTTCTTTCTCAATCAAAACTCTATTTGTATACAAAATCATTTCATTTGATTGAAAAAAAATCACACAGATAAAATTCAATTCAGCATTCATATATTTATTTTTTACCATATACTTTCTTAAAGTAACAGAACTTTTTTTCAAGTTTTTATTGTTGCATAGAATTTAATGACATACCTATGAAGTGAATTTATCAGTTTGGTGACATGAGATAGTATAGTAGATAGACGTTTGTATTTATATATAGAATTACCCATTATAGCTCCTTTAGATGACTATACAGTGTGATGAAGAGGAGATACAGATTAAAGAATTACCCATTATAACTCCTTTAGATGATTATACAGTGTGATGAAGAGGAGATATAGATTAGTGTAGTAGTATACCAGGTTTTGTATGTGTCAGAATGATTTATATCTTGATATACCCTTTTATGTACCTCGATGGACATAATTGATCTCGCGTATGATAGATATTTACTGAAGGAGTTAGTATATGTCATTCACAGACTGAATTTGAATAATTTGAGAAAATGGGCTCACTTTGAATTACTGCACACAGAGTAAGTTTTGCAGCAGTTATATTTTCACCATATTTCTTCTATTCCATTTT
This sequence comes from Chlamys rubida, assembly GCA_032359455.1. Classification (NCBI taxonomy): domain Eukaryota; kingdom Metazoa; phylum Mollusca; class Bivalvia; order Pectinida; family Pectinidae; genus Chlamys; species Chlamys rubida. Next base: position 26,770 of record JAUMHH010150030.1, on the reverse strand, counting down.
TGAATTAATTGTAAAATACAATACAATTTAAAAAATAACTAAATACTCTGCTACAAATCAAATACAACCATGATGTATATCAAAATAATGTGAATGATCTGAGTCAACTTAACCTTGTCTTGGTAATTATGTCATGGTCTGTCGTTATCCATTTTATAGATAATTATGTCATGGTCTGTCATTATCCATTTTATAGATAATTATGTCATGGTCTGTCGTTATCCATTTTATAGATAATTATGTCATGGTCTGTCGTTACCCATTTTAAAGCCGTAATGCCTGATCTGCAGTATTTTTCTGTCCATCTCAACATTCATCTGTCTAGTATGTCATAGTGTTATTGGTGAAGCTACCGTTTGATTATTACTTCTTTGACCCATAGTATTCCATATAGATTTAGATAATGAAAACAAAACATCTTTATAGCATAATTGGCTTATTTATCATTACATCCATCCAATCATTTATTCTTCCTGTATTTCACGATAGTCGAAGTTTTTAAGATATCTACTTTCAAGTAAAAATGTAGATTTGTAACATTTATAAATAATTCCATTGTAATGTCAAATATGTAGATGTAGGTTATAAAAAGCTGTTTAGAGTATATGATGTGTAGATGTAGGTTATAAATAGCTGTTTAGAGAGTATATGATGTGTAGATACTATTTCAAACAAGCCTTTGCTATGAGTCAGTTTACATTGTCTTTCAATTGTAAGGAAGGGAAGTAACTCTAATTTTAGATATTATGAAAACAATAATAAATATTCCCATTACTTAAACCTGATCGCTGAAATACTAAATTGATACTAATAGGATAGTCAATAAACAATGCTTGTCTTTGTCTAAGGATGTTGAATTTTATGTGTATTTCATACATGTTTCAGTGTAAAGTTTCAAACTTGGGATAACACAAGAATAGGGCATTTAGTATGCAAACTTTTGTAAGCGTACAGTTACTTTGAATTAAATATATTTTTTTTGTGCAGTTATCAGTAACACATTAATATATTTCTGGCACAATATTAACTTACATGCGTTTATCATTTCACGGTTTGAAATCTAACTTTTTGATGTGAAGAATTATCGACCTTTAAAAATAATTAAAATTAAAACAGCTTTCTTGAAAAGATTACAGATTTTACAAGAATGGATATATGAATGGACAATATTTGAAATAAGAGTTACTTCCCTTTCATATTTGTACATATAATTTGTATGATGTATTTGAGTAATATATGAATATACTGTGTCATGTTGTTTCCTGATGGAGGAATATATTGTCATATCAAAGGCCGAATCCTGATGAACAACCGTAAGAAGTTTTCCATTTCAGTAGTAGGAGATTGTAATGGGTTAATGTAAAATCAGACACTCCAATAAGAGACAAAATTGTACTGAATTTGTAATGGATTATTTTTCCTATTGTAAATTTAGTAGTATATATTTCTCATGAATAAATTTGATTTGAAATAGATGTTTTTCTTTTGGAAATACTTTTGTGGTTATTTTATAGTGTTTTGAATTGTTGCAATACAAAGACTGTCTACAGGAATTCCTCAGTTTACTATATCTGAGTAGGTAGATCTACAGGAATTCCTCAGTTTACTATGTCTGAGTAGGTAGATTTTCTTAAAAAATGTGGAAGTATTAATTGTATTGCACTCACTCATTATAGAGCAGACAAGAGTGACGTTAGTGCCACTTTGACATTTATCATTATTTGAGCTTTACTTTTTTAGCCATACAGTTGTGTGTGGTGAAGGGATGCCTGCCCATGTTGAGGCCACTGTTTAAAAATATCTGGCCGTGCTAGGATACATGGCTAAGGGATGACTTACTGTTATAAGACTGCTGATGTAGAATGTCTGGTCCTACTGTATGGTCTTCCGTTAATTTTTCTGCTCTTCCGAAATTGTCTACAATTAAGTTTGAATGCTGATATCTTCTCCTTCAATAATACTAAAACAAACAATTATCCTGCTTGAGCATGGAATTACCCAGGTAGCTACGCATACAAATATATTTAATTTAGCTGCATCGCTACCTTGACCATATTCAAGATGAGTCTATCACAATATTTTTAATGAATTTCTTCATATTATGCAGTAAGTTAAAAAGAAATCGCTCTAAAATAATTGCAAAGGTTTAAACTTGAAATATTGGAAATTATTGACTAACGTAAGTTTATTTGTTTAAATGTAAATTGTAAAATATTATCATTTCATGTGTATAGTACTTTGGTTTTGTTCTGTTGCTGGTTAAGTGTTATTTTGAGCATCAATAAAAAAATCCTTATGCTTTGCTTGTTCATTACTTGTGTATGCAAAAGTCATGGTCGTGTGATATATCAATTCAATAAAGATATGTTTATACAATTTCCTGTTTCATACTGTTTGACTATAAGCACCTGTATAAACACTCCTGTTATATTCTGCCTGCATAACTGTGAAATATCTTTTCTAATCATTAAAGAAAACAATATTGCGGACGTGTTATCTCACGTTTCAAATAGAAAATTGATGACGGGTTTACACTGAAAAGCTCATACAGTACAGATAAAACTGTCTTTGCTTCAAACAGGTTTGGACCAAAGGTTGTTAATTCATATCTTAATTGAACAATTTCAGATAAAACCTATAATTATTTACTTCATTTAATATTTACGAATGAAATTTCAAATTTAGTTAGAAAATCATAACTTATGAATGATAATCTGCTTTTGTATCATTTGGACATTTTGTGCTTAGGTTTTTGTGCCTTTTACGATTCTACCACATTTCCATTTTCAATAGTAACAATTTTATTCAAGAACATATATATCGAATTTTTACAAAATTAAAAATAATCTAAGATGATAATTTAAGGTATTGAATTTGAAATTTGTTTTGAATTTTAGCGAGAAACGAGTTCGCCTCAAAAGACGGTGCCACAAGAAGTTCCAAGGAAAGAAGCGGTTCATCGAACACGGTCGCAAAATAACCCTGTCCAGGTCAAGGAGGCGTTTCAAAGTAAACCCTTACCACCAAAGGCTGAAAGGTCACAAAATATTGGTAAGATGTTCCCGGTAACAATGAGTTATGTTTCAATCCAGGGAAACCAAAAAAGCTCAGGCGACGAACCTGGATCGATTGCACCAGAACCACAACAACAGACGAAGAAATCTTTTGCGAGATCAGGAACTTTCGTTGAAAGTAATAACGTTCCTGCGATTCCTCCTGGACTCAAGATGGAGCGTTCAAGAACGATAATGAATAGTAATCGACGAGTAGATATGCGCCATCGTGGGGTGAAAATAACAATTGATCCAAGTATCTATACTAATCATACTCCAAATACTCAGAATTCTAGAGGACCTCCAGACCTCTCCCCTAATGCTGTATCTATTGATAGACATATCTCTAAGAGGAACTCCAACCTCAGCAGTGCCGGCACAGTCCGGACGATAATGAATGATTTAAACGCAGTGAGACCTCCGTCCAATAAAAGTCAGATTAGTAGTAACAATGATTTAAATAATTATAGGCCGCCTCATAAGACACTCTGTGATACTCATGCAGATGTAAAATCTATGAAAAATTCAGTGACATTTGCTCACACGGAGTCCAACAGGCCACCGACAAAAAGTGCAGTATCCAACAGTAACCACGAACCTCGTATAGCGTCCGGGGAAAGACCTGTTACCTACCCTGACAGGAAGAACAGATTCAGAGAAAATGCTCTACCAAAGCCAGAGCCACCGAGCCAGCAGTACCTGGAGGGAACTCAGAGCTCGAGTCCCTGGAGCTCTCGTTCTATGACTAGTCCAAGGAACTCACAAGATCTTGGTAGATCCAAATACGACAATGCTGAAGTTGATGCACTGACTAAACGGTAGGTTTTCTTCGTTGGGTTTAATTTTTTGTTTCTTAAATTTTTGCAGAAATTTTGTTAATAGAACTAAGACAGAAAATATCTACTGTATTAGATGCTTTATACAATGCTACCTCATTATGATGCCTCCAAATTTCCATTTTTTTGTGGGTTTTGATATATCTCCCACGAAATGTCGCCAAACTCCATTTAACGGCACATTTTCGCTTGGGAAATGATGGCAGTATAATGAGATATCATTGAAATTTTGTTTTAGTGGGTATAGGGGGTATGGGCTTTTATTTTATCGGTATTTACTTTTCTTGTAGATTTATTTGAGATTTGAAGGGAAAGAAGTTAACTATATATGAAAATAAGCTATTTCGAGGTGATCTGTTTATTCTTTTTACTATTTTCTTGCACTTACTATACATCCAAACAACGGATGCCCGACGTTTAACAACAGTCATATACATCTCATTTAATGAGATCATTTCCCTCTACATTTGCTATTTTACTTTTCACTTTGACATAACTTATTTTAGCAATAAGAAAAATAGACTGAAAAAGCTGCAGAAAAGGTGAGGGTTGCGTTTGTGTTTGAATTCGTGTTTTGATTGGTTGATGAGCGACTTGATGTCTACATGTCATGTATAATTTCGTTATTAGAGTGTTAATAATTATCTTCATCGAGGACAGATTTTGATTGGTATATTTTTGTGTAATACTGCTTATCAGCTACTTGGAAGGGTTCCTTGTTGCTAATGTTTAAATGTGTAGGAAAAAGAAGGAAACTTACCGTTTTAATTAGTTTTTATTTTGTTAAAAAATGTCTTGAAATATTTTACTTGTCCTTTATATTCACATGTCATTCTGACGATAATTCAAAATAAATAAATAAGATATGATTGAAATCAAAGTTGAGGTATCATAATAACAGAATGTCTTCAATACATGTGCACATTACTGTGCATCTTTTTATTTTTTGTTTTGTTTCGAATTATCGGAAGATTGCTCTCTGTTTGCAATTCGAGTTTTTGAAAATTGTTTCAAGATATAAATGCAAACCTTTTGTTTTCATTAAGTTACTAGTATTTTGAAGACAGTTGTGGAGTTGGGTGTTATATTTTTTAGGCAGTTCTCCAATAACACATTTTGTTTTTGCTTCTAATTTTTGATTTAAAAAAATAGTTTAGAATTTGCTTGTATTGAGATATATTTTAAAAATAAAATTCAATTCAATTCTGCATGTTCCTTTGAATAGAATGATTTTACGTGAACTGTACAATCACATATTTGTGTTGGGATTACGATTTTTTCTACTTTGGCAACTTTGCAATGTTCAAATATTAAAACAAGATAAAATATTTTTTTAAATCATACCATTCATTTCAATATTGTCCCATAACAGTATGTTCTTGTAAGTGTGAACAAAATGCAGTCAAAGGAAAGCTCTAATTTTCAAATGTAGTTTTAACATTTACAAGTCATGGGTCATTTAAGTAAAGATATATTTATAAAAATAAGAATTATATCAGATTATGGAGTCCCTAGCAGACCTATGGTTGTATTTGTAAAGCGGGTGTAAACAAATATATAGTTTTTTAGAAGATTCAAGATTTTGTATATTTAGAAAGAGCACTATTAATGAAGACTAAGTATTATTGGAGACACGCTATCATTAAATTGGATAGAACATGTATCATATATTTGACTTAATTCAGATTTTGAACATCCTTATTTTGCGTTCCATGTATTTATTTCATAAGTACTGCTTCAATGTTTAAGCCATACACTATTCTTGTTCCTCCTGTTTTACATCATCAAGGTTAATTTCTTGTATCAAGGTTCTTTCAGTATGATGAAAGTCATATTTATTTTGAACTTGAATGATCCATGTATTGAGTATTAGAATAAGATTGTTTGGCTGATACTAGTTATACTGTCTAGAGCAATGATAACTTCGTTTGTGTTTAAATCATTTATGTTGGCAATTAGATTTAGTGAAGAATCATGTTACAATCACCTCGTGGTGCATTAGCAACAAAAATATGTTATTTTATTATTCAAGATACTTTATAAAAGTGAAGCTTTTTAGATCAAACTATCCATATCAATAGTGACTTACGACTCCAAATCCCCTTACATTTCTCCTGTAATGATTTAAGAAACCAGTAAATGCATGTAGATAAGCTTGTAGTTCAGACTATCCCACACATCTTATCTATTTTTCTTTATCAAAACAGAAACTATGATAAGTGTCCTCATTGAATTTGATGAGATGTAATCTGAATTGTTTTATCCTGCTAACTGAACTTTTGGAAATGTAATGCTTGATAGAACAATATAAAAGTGAACGTTTCCCAAAAAATATGTTCTTCGCGTTTTTTCTTCTTATAACTTTGTTATTGGTCAGAAATTCACAGAGGTAATTTTAAGACATATCATTAGTGTACATAATCATAAACATGTTTTATAGACGCACCAGAACTGCTAGGTATTGCTTTTGTAATCTTACCTTATTTTTCGATAAAGGTTTCCCTAAAAAATGATTTCTATTTGTGCATATTTTTGCATTATTTTTGTCAATTTATAAAAACGCGTTATTAGAGTGCATATTCATAAGAAATAAAATGCATATTTTCTTCTTTGTGTTTCGGTTAGAGTATCTCGAAAGCTTTTGATGATGCATTTATTTAAGTTGTTAAAATTATGAATGTGTATAGAATATATTTGAGATTTTTATATTACAAACGAAATTGTCCATAGATGTTTTTCATGACCCCAGGTTGTCGAGTATGGTAATCAGAGAAATTCACGTTGGTAATACTAGTAGATACAAATATTTAAAAAAAATAACATTAAATGGTCAGAAAAAACGTTATGCAAATTTTTGTTTTTGATGAAGATATTCCATATTATTTTTAATGGCATATAATAGAAATATTCCATATTATTTTTCAATGATATAACATTAAAATGACCAGAAAAACACAGCTAATTTTTATGGAAGGGGATTTCACTTATAATTGACACTATCTTTGACACATCGTGTAAATAATTAGGCTTTGCAGCGCTGGACCCTGGTAAAATGTTTGCATTTAAACTTTGCAGCCTGATAGAGCAGGAGAGTGTTAAGGACTCCCAGTCCACATATCTGTCCCCAACGGGCCATCCCAGTGATAGCTCGTACTTCCTAGATATGCAACAGGTGTTTGTACAGAGGGCCAATAGTTACATTAGCAGTCACAGGTAACTTTGACCAGGCTGTGTGGCAGCTACTTAGCCTACTTATAACCAACCATATATCCTAGTGCTTCTATAGCAGGGTGGCTGTTACATATTTATTCAATGCGTTATGTATTATATATCTATTAACTCTGTTTTAATGCTTCTTTAGAAGACTGGCTGTCGCATATAATCAATCCATATTATATATTTAATTAATGCTGTTGTAGTAGCTAGTCTCTATATTAATCATAAGCAGCAGAGCTTTTTTTATCTTCGAGCCTTGAGAATTCAAATTTGAAACGAAGAAGATAAATTGTTGAATTAATTTAGTACAAAGATTTCTCGGGCTTACAGCACTAGATAACTAAGCTGCGCTGCAAAACTGCTGTAGAATGCATGTCAGAAAGTATGCAGAGGTTGGATGAAAATGGTGCTACCTATTCCAGCCATCTCTGCATTTGCCTGCATTGTCCTGTATCCATTAACCTTTTGTGTCTCTGCTCACTCAGTAATGTATTTCTCGTGTTAACTTCGTACATATTCCCATCATTTTCCTGCAGAAAATGAGACTAGGATAATGTACAATAGTCAAGAGACAATCATGAAATCAACAACCACAAGCAGTATTAGTATAGAAATATCCCCGATTTTCTAATATCATGAATTAATAATGATTTGATTGATATTTTGTTATTATTGTGTTCTGCTAATATAAAAAGTGAATCGAATCCGCTGGTTGATAATCCGTGTATGATAGTATTTGCAAAATATCAAACGTAAACACGTTAATATAATTTAAATACTTGGAACTGGTACACACAAAACAATAAATGGAATGTTAATGCGTACCTGTATCAAAGTACAGTGAATGTTATACTTTCACTGATTTGCAAGATATTCTTCTGCTTTCATGAAACTAATAATTTTTTTTATTACTGACTTGTTAAAGTGTTGATTGAAGATGACTTGATAATTATTTTTGGCATATGTGATCATCAGCTGGGATATGTTGGGAGACTACTGAATGGCATTTATCTGCTTGTTGATGGCATAACAGGTGTTTTCTTGAGATGGTACATCAAAAATTAACAAATCAGTTTATACTTGTACTTTATTTCCCCTAAATGCCGTGTTCTGCTTTTGTGTTGTACGTATACTATTGCATCAATGTGATGAAAAACAATGGTAATTGAGATGAAGTTGTTACATAAATGCATGATGTGATATTCAGACTCACGGAAATGTAACATTAAATCATGACCTTGATCCAGTAAAACACTATTGGTACAACAGTTTGTTTAAAATGCATCATGAAACCACACAGAAAATAAATAAGAATTCCCTTTGTTTTGAATGAAAATACGAGGATCAAAATCAAATTATTGCTGTATTATTATTAATAACCCAGTCGCTGTCGCGCATCTTGGAATATGTTTGTAAAAGACGGGGATTCATACTCCCATAATGTAAAGAAGATAAATTTCAATCAATAATTGATCAAGAAGAATGTCCTTATGATGGGTTTTATGTAAACTGTGCCTTTGTCTGTTTTCCGGTTACATAATTAAGATTTATGTAATTGTCATTTTAGACAATCCTACGTGGTGAGAAATTATCACTGTGTGTTTATATGTATTATGTGTTGTGCTATTAGCACTGACCATTAGCACGACCTTTGGGATGTATTGTTTTGAAGATATCTGTTGGTATTTACGTGCTATTAGTCAAACTAGTACAAAAACATGCAGTTTTTTGTTCCTTAATCTAATAACTGGATTGAAAACATACCAAGATGTTATTTATTAAAGGTTATGTTAACATTATGTTTTAGGTAATTAACAGGTACATTTTATTTGTAAGACTCCCATATGTTATATGTAATGTAAATGTCTGCTCACTTCAGTTATATATTACTTCCATTTCCTATCAATAACGTTAATGTCTACGTCCACTCCCGCTATATATTACTTTCGTTTCATATAAATTACATTGATATCTACATCCACTCCAGTAATATGTTATCTATTTAGGTTTTATTTATATTAATGTCTATGTCTGCTCTCGTGATATACTACTTCCATTTGTTATATGTAACTTTAATGTTTATTTCCGCTCATGTCATGCATTACTCCTATTTATGTAACCTTTATGTCTTTCTCCGCTCCTGTTTTATATGTGACCTAAATGTCTATGTATACTCCAATAATTTTTCACTCATAATAATTGTTATGTGTAATGCAACCATATTTGAAAATGGATTTTCTGCAGCCAAAACTATGAGGAATCGAACGGTGATCGGAAAGGTGGAGTCACGCTGCCTAGCTTACCAAAGCCTAGAAATACCAGGTTAAAACCGAGTTGTGCAATAACATTCACGGTGTGATGATTCATATTAACAATAACCAGAATTTGCCAGAATGTATTTTTTTTTACAATTTCTGTGGTCAGTCTGCAGACTATCTATATACACGAGCAAATTTTTCCTAATTAATATATCTGTGTTTATTAAATCTTTATTACAGGCACACCGCATAATGCTTGGAAAACTTCTTTATTACAAACTCAGTATACTTGAATACATTTCTACATGGGTATTTAATTTATTTCAAAGACCATAAACGGTTCAAGTGACTACTTTACAAAGAGTTTTGACTAAACATACTCTAGCCATTCGTTTGCAGCCACAGGCATTTTTTTCTGAAAAAGATATTCATATACAAATAAACAGTCGAATACATCAACCAAAACTATTCAATAAATATTTTCATAATTTCTTTTATTCTTTTTTCTGGACGTCGTTGATATAACAGGAGTTGTGTCGTTTTGAAGATAGCAGTACTAGAGGAATAACTGTAGCTGCTAACATAGTTTACTTAAAGAGTAACATCTGTAGATTTTTGTGACGTATTATCATTAGGAGAAGGGCATGATGCGTGTAAATACATCTAATTACAGTCGTTTCATCCCAAACACGTGTTCAAAAAGTGACATATTTGACATTATAAAAAAATCAAACTTATCTCCTGTGAAATAGATCAAATCCTCAGCATACTCAAAGCACTTTCTGCTTAACAAAACTCGGTTCATTACTATTAATTTCCAACCCCGACGTAGTAAATTTGGTTATCAACACTACACCAGTTTAAATTGGTTATCATCAGTACAAACTTGTAAATTTGGTGTCAATGTTATGACATGCGGTACGACATAGTATGTTGTAATCGATTGTACATTTTCCACAACGGTTTTGTTTTGCTGACCGTGCTTTGTATGACTGGGGGAACCTTGCATGTGTTTTATCCTGCCTTCACACTTCACACATATGCTTTCATTGCAATCAAATGAAATGTCACAAACGTGTTAGTGTTCAACTTTTTGCAGCGTATGTTTCTTTTGCAGTCTTGCAGTGTCCTTAGCTTAATTGATGAAAACGAAATCATTGCAACCTTGAATATATTGATTACAGACATGTCCCGTTAAATTTCCACACATTATGCTATGTCTGTACTTGATTCTGCTATGAGTGCATCTACATCATATTTGCTATGCTTTAATATATCCATTTGTATCAAAGTCTTCAGTTCAGACCATTCCACCGTAACAGACTTAAGTATTTGTGTACATTCGTATTATCCATGAATTCTATTTTTTGTTTGAATTGAACAAAAATTGTTATTTTATTATAGCATGTTAAAAAAAGCAAACGTCAAGATTTAAAAATCATATGAGCAAATATTAAAATGGTCATGGAATAGGAAAAAACATGTTTCTGAGTTAATCTCCAGTTTTCATGAATTTGTATGTGATGCTATTTTTCATCATTACAATGTAAAAGTGCAATGAAGTTTTCGTAACAATCAGTGATAAAAAAATTCAACGACATAAATTACCATTACAGACCGCATGTTAGCAAACACCGTATGTCTGACCGGGCGTATCGGGGTGGTGACGGCGGTTTGTCGGGAAACCCTATAAACCTGGGTACCGATTTATTGGACAATAAGTCGCCTATGGTACAATGGAATACCAAATTTATCCCGATGCAACTGCGAACACAACCCTCTAATCTAGCACCAACTCAGCTACAGAGAGTCAACACGACATTGCTGGGTGATCCGAAAGGTGAGAGATCAAGTTTCTATTTGAATATTGAATTATCGAATTGCAATTTGCATTTTATTTTCTGATTAAAGTAAAAACTATGACATTGTAATCTGTAATCAATAGCATCATTTGAATAAGGTTAAGATCCAGTAACAAACACATTGCTAAATGTAAGGAATATACTAGCCACAAGTCGAACGACAATGTATGTATTCTAAAATAGATCTATATTTAGGCTTCAATAAACTCGATAGTGCTTTTATATTGCGGGTATTTAAATTTGCGGTTCTGTTTCGGAGCAAAGTTGTGGATTTGACTTTTGCAAATAAACATGAAAAGCTATGGTCCTGACTAACTGTATCAGCAGCGGTAATAAGTTCTCGGAGTTAATACTTTCCGGAGTTTTTCCAAGGCCGCAAATATAGCAATGACAATAATCTTCATGATATATAACCACTATACGATGTATAAATGCTCTTCATTTTATCAGACTTGGAATACATTTTTTCCGCATAAACATTTACTGAAAGGCATACAATTGAGTTTTGTTCTTTATTTCATACTAAACGTAAATTAATAAGTACACAGAACGCAATTAAAAAAATATGACCTATAATGGACCCTTTTTAAAATCCTAGTTTGATAAAATAAATTGATCTCATCATTTAAAAGTCACATATGGATACAGAAGATTACAAGAATTAAGCTGGAATTTATCACATTGAATGCAGGATAAGTTAAAACATGACTACTGGCTGGTAATTAAACATTACTACTGGCTGGTAATTAAACATTACTACTGGCTGTTAATTAACATTACTACTGGCTGGTAGATAAACACGACTACTGGCTGGTAATTAAACATTACTACTGGCTGGTAAATAAACACGACTACTGGCTGGTAATTAAACATTACTACTGGCTGGTAATTAAATATTACTACTGGCTGGTAAATAAACACGACTACTGGCTGGTAAACATGGAATAAAGAGTTAAATAAATCTACGTATGTGTGTCGTTACAGAATGACTTAAGAAGTGTAAATGCGAATATTAGAAATCCATTCTGTGAACTTTGTTGAAATACTTATATGCTTCAAAATCATTTCTTAAAGATATTGGTAAAAATTGTAAAAAATGACGGTGAGCTAGTGTATATGATATTTTAATGTTTATCAGTGTTTTGTTGTACACTAAACAACAACTGTCTTTTGTATTTTAATCATTCAAAGCTTTGTTGTACATTAAACTTCATTTTCATTCCTGTTCATGTTTGATGTATTCTATGATAAATATAACCATACAATAAATGATGATATACCATTTTACCACGGTCAGATCGAATTGCATCAAAAGGTTTGTTTTACAAGCACTTTTTGGGTTTTATTAGAGCAATTTGCATGCTGGATTAAAACTAGAATAACAATTTTTCTAAACTTGTTTGGATTTAGTTTTATCCGTTATGAGGTGTGAAGATTTTGCAAAATTACAAACGTCATTGCATACTTTTTGTTTGTTTTGTATTTTTGTTTTATTAGAGTTTTTGTTCTGTTTTGTTTCCATTAGTGTTTCTGTTTTGTTATGTTCTTTGTTTTCAATAGTGTTTGGTTTGTGCTGTAATGTATTGTTTTCTTGTCTGGTTCTTAAACTCAATGTAGTGCATTAGTGGTTTCAGTGTCTGCTTCCTTGGGGTCATTTTGTAAGCTTCTTTATTTTGAAAAAAATTGTCTGTATTTTCGTAGAATAGCACCCTTGTGTTGAATGAATTCTTATTTTGGTAATTAAGTATATCAAAAACATCTCGGGTTTTGTTACTATAGTAACACCTGTTTTACCAACCACTAATTTGCGGGAGTTTTAATTCACAAAACGAGACAAAAGTTAATTTGTCGTTTCTGAATTGTACTTCATTAAGTAAGAGTTTTTTTTAATTCGATGCACCTTCTGCCTGAAATAATATGAACAATAGTTATGTTGATTTATCAATATTTAGTACATAGAATGTTGTAGACACTGAAATAAAATTATTTTGTAGTCTAACACTAAATTCTTCTTCTTTGAAGGCCAGTGCATCAATGAAAAGCAGTTGCTCTTATCCTTACTGTGCTTTGAATCGGAATAAACATTCACAAATTGGAATCCCCAGATTCGTAGATATTTCCTATATTTTAATTATGATTAAACGCCGATGTTAATTTGAATAAATTCAGACATGATACTGGCCTTTCAAATCTTGACTTTCTGCATGTTCTATTCTGACATTACCTCTAATCACAGAAAACAGTGAGTTCAGGGGAATCAATACGCATGAAGACATTCTGTTTTGAAGAACACATGATTTGATTTTCATTTGTGTTAAAAGGGTCTCTTAGTTTTTTTAAGAAAAGCACAAAATTACAGCACAACATTATTAAACAGCTAACCAAAAAGTCATTACTGAAGTACATACATCTGTTTTTCACATGCCGACAGTTTAATCGAAACAAGAAACTATGTTCACCATAGTGCCAAGGGTAAACCGTGTTTCACGGCGGAATGTCTTCAGTTTGATTTGATTAATTAATAATAACTTGTGTGTGAACTAAACTGGCTATTTTCGTGCCTTGGCTACAGGTATTCAATTTAAGCGTATTGAGGCGCTGACAAGAAGTCAGACTCTGGTGGACATGCGTCAACCATTGGGCGTGTCCCCTGGGAGCAATGCACACTCCCTGACTCTCGGGGAGCAAGCGGAGATGTACCCTATCTCCACTGTTCCCACACACAGAAGTTCGGCACGAGACAGGTTTGTATTTGTACAAGAACTTTATCTCATAGGTACCCGGGAGTGTGCCGTTTGTATTTGTACAGGGACAAGTTATTTTGAGAGATGCTTTATTTTCATAATAACAATACTTCTAGCCATTCCATTTTGACATTTGTTATTATTTGTTTTTATTGTTCAAGTAGCACGAAAAACCAAGGAGTGAGATAAAGCTCGAATTGATAAAACTTTTTAGAAATTTGAATATTTTTATTGAATCACCCAAATTGTATTTCCTCACGTAATATTAGTATTAAACGAACGTCACATAATGACTCACGTTGACGTAGTAAAACTCACATTGTTAACAAAAAAGAAGGTCAATGTGTCCTACTCTACCAAGCTGTGCACCGAAGGTACAAATTATCAACCATATCCTGTTCATGAAAATGATTGTGATGAAAGAGAACGTCTTTAAACAATCAATATATATCTGTTTATGTATCATTATTCACCTCCTATATAGTATTACATCGAAGAAGACTTTCACTTATCCCAAATACTATTTTGTACTTGGTAGAGATATTTATCTAACCCAGCATTTTTTAATTATTGTTTTGTGTTATCGCTTTGGAGGCAAAACCTATTATGTTAGCATCACAGAAATATGTAATACGCTCGATTGAATAAGTTGAGAAGAATACCCTTGTTGACTTTGCATGATCCTTACAATCCAGGGAGGATGATATTTTGTTGCTATCAAATGTGAATGAACTTTTTGTTTTGATTTATCTATTTCAGTTGCTAGATATACTTAATTATGGACAATTAGTTTTAATTAGTTGCTAAATATCCTTCAATGTGGACAATCACACCAAAATAGTATATAGTAGCATTATAAACCGTTAGGCCAGGGTGCGCCTTAAGTAATGTTAGACCACCATTGCGAACAGTAAGACCAACATATGATAATGTTCAAGTATGCTTGAACCATACTAAAGCAGTTGACTGGGATATTACGCTATTCATAGTTCATCCTTATTATAAGTACAGTACGTTAAGCATTTATTGCCTTTGTATTAGCGAAATCAGAGAAAGAACTTAAAAAGAGCAGAGTATATAATTAATCAAGTAACATTTAATAACATAATACTTTACATTTCTCCAAAGGGCGATAATTATACATACACCACATCTATAAATTGGAACGGAAGAACCCGTTGCCAGAAGATAATTATGATTCTTGTCTGCCGGTCACTTAATGTGTTCAAACAAATCAGACGCACTGACATAGATATATGAGGTACACTTATATTCATAATTGACCAATTGACCAGGACACGGCAAATCTCCTCGTCAAAATAGTTACTATAATGGATAATTTAGCAATATCACAAGGATAACTACGATAAATTTCGCTCAAAAATATCATTTTAGTACTATACGTTATAAGTAGTGGACGACTGGACAAGAACATTACATTATCTACGATAAATCGCCACCACGTAATATATTGATTGCTACACATTTACATAGTGGACCACCTGGCTAGGGCATTACGTTTTATATGGTTTTAAATCCAATATCACAGTAATCTATATGGTTAGTTATGGAATATACAAATTGAACAGTCACTCTAGTATTATTTTATTACTGTACATGTAATACTGAACAGCTAGACGCTGTTATTATAATTATTTCAGCCCGAATGGTATACAGGATAAGTGATATGGAAACAACTTTCATTTCAGAGATTACATTTATAGCTAACAAGACATGTTCATAGATGGTAAGAATCCAGTAACACTTGACTGTATACATAATCTAGCTTCCTTTCTTGAAATGCCCTTCATCTGATATTGTATTGTACTTTCTTTTATTGTCATAATACATTAACTCACATGCACTGAACACTTGAAAAAACACCAATATTTAATATTTCAGTGTTAAGTCAAGTATAGATTTGATTCCTATTTTTTACCTTTTCCTCCTATTGATGTGGAAACTAAGAATGTTTTATTAATTACATCGTTGCTATGGTTATCTTAGCTCTATTTTCTTCTTTTCACAATATATCTTAAACATCGTAATTTCTGCAATAAATCTACAGTTTGATGTAAAAAGGGTAAAACAGTTGTCCTACAGTGTAATTGATTGGGTCGCTCTACCACGTTGATCTCACATTAAACATTAGCCCAAAAATTCAATATTTATTTTACAACTTTTTAATGCAGCAACACGGCGCAATAATCATGCTTGTAATAAACACACTGTTTATGCCTGATTTTTTTCGTCATACTTTTCAGTCAGTAAATTAAAATACTTTTCGTAATTTTCGCTAGGTTGCAGTTTTACCATTTTGACGCTAATGATCTTTTCTTATTTTGTTGAAATTCTTGAATTGCCTTGCTTAATATTATGATGAATTGGTGATGGGAATTTTTATGCACGAATCAGGAAATATTCCAAGAAGGTAATGTTTATTAACGTGTGTTTGCTATTCTATAAGTATACTATATTTATGACATGTAGTATACGTCTGTCAAACAACAGAAAACATAAATACAATGTCCATCTTTCAATGTTTATTTCCTGGTTTTTGTGTGATTAATTTGAAGAATTGTTGGTCACTTCCAGCTTGTTATGATGACTTCCGACGCTTTGTAACAAGTGAAGTTTTTATATTCTATTCCGCAAAGTAACATTTTCATATACATGTATAATGCTGATATGTGGTTGATTTGCAAGATAATGCTAGTAAACATATATACATTTCCATGCGATCACGTGGATTATATACCATCAATCTATTTGATATGACTAGAAAATGAAATGCTAAATATGTATAATATGTATTGGTTAAATAATGTATTCTTGAAATGAAGTGAAAAAACCTAAAACCTAATAATGTATGCGGGCTTCGAAAAATAGCAGAACTGTGATACCATGATTTAAGAACATACTTTGTCGTAAATAGTGTTTGACATGATATAATAGATGTTTTTTCATTTTCACGTTTTATCAATTTACCAACCTCTGTGTTTCATTTCATTTCTTCAATCTTTAACCCCTTGTTGATATCGTGTAATGCATTTTGTCACAATTGGTGTTTCTAATGTTTACAAACATCGCAAGTGTCTAATTGGATGGCAACAATGTTGACTTAGAAATTAATGTGAAGTCATAATGATTAGTGTTATTAATATAATTACAGAAACACGCTTATAAAAGATGAATGAAGACATCTTGACTTATTTTATAAATTGTCAAAGAGGGCAGTTTGACTTATCTGACTTATTATGACAGTCGTTGTGAATGTGCTTGCTTAATTTGATTCCGTGTTGACACTTTATGCTGCCCTACACCACTTAATTGATATATTTATATGCACATTTTATTAAGACGATACTATTCCTCATACATACATGGTTACGTTTTCGTTTGTTTGGATAATTTTCTTACAGACCAGGTCATTACTGAAACAAGAATATTAAACAAATATGCAACATAGTTTGTACACTGTAATTATAATAATTGAAAAGGTACAAGTCTTTATCATTAACTACCAGTAATACTAATCTTGTTATCATACAAATACTCAAAGACTTACGCGCTGTAATCTAACGAAATTTACATGGATCGCTATATATGTAAGTATGCACATACTATATAACACAGTATACCCATTTATGAAGTAAGATATATTTATTATGTTATACTGGAAGGGTATTATAATGAAGTGGACCACTTTCAAATTTAATATCAATATTCTTTTGGGAAAACGACGGCACATTTTATACTAGATTATCGCATTTCTTTTTATTTTATCAGGGCTTCCACGTTTAGAAAAAATCTTCGAAGCCAACAGAGGCTAGCCAGATCGCCGTCAGCTCGTCATAAAGAGCCGGACTCGCTTCTCCTTCAACAGTCTTGGTCAAGCAGTGCTGCGATGGAGAGCGCCAGCTGATGTATCGTTACAATACCAATGCCAATAATGCTGCATTGGAGAACTTAGGAGGACACCCCTCTAAATATACTATTCCTGCAGTACTGCTCCACCAGCACTGTTCCAGCATTACTACAGTGAAGACCGTCATATAATGAATCCCCACCAGTACTATTCCAGCAGTGCTGCAGTAAAGACTGTCTACGTCGTACCTCTACCAGTACTATTCTAGCAGTGCTACGGTGAAGACCGCCTTATGTCGTACCTCCACCAGTACTATTCCAACAATATGGCAATGGAGACTGCCTGGTGATGACGACGTTAACGCTACTTGTCTCTAACAATGTTTTTATGGAAATCGTAAGAACATGAACTTCAATTGAAATTACACAGAAGTGCAGTAATATAGATAATGAGATGACGTCCACTAATGAATCAATTTAAGCTGTGTGATCACTTCGCTGAATATGTTGCCTTGAAAAGATTTGATTTTCAGTTCAGATAAAATATTGACAATGATTTCATAATTTGATTATAATATCATGTATCCTATATCATTCACTGTATTCGGTTTAGTTGCATTCAGCCTTCAGTTCCATCATCAATGGAATTCGATTTAATGGGTTCATTTTACTTTCCGTTTTCTTCCTAGAATAGAACTAATGCATCTGTGAATTCTTCGAAAACCGAAGTAAAAAGAAAATATAATTTTCAGAAACTTTTCAGTTGGCAATTACATCAGTGTAGTATGCAAGAAATGCTAATTTAAATATTTTTGCATTATGTTTATTGTATATTCGTTTGTTTAGTGTGTCGAGTCGTCATCCTCTGGACTGAAAATTTACTGATTTTATAGACAGAATATAAGTAATGGAATAAATTAAACGATGTCCATTTTCTGATACTTTACACGCACAGTAAGCTCAGATTTATGTGTAATACATATTTTAAATGGGGAATATTACAACAAACCCCTACTTTACTTACCCCCGGCATAACTGTCACTCTAAAAGCGATAAGAGTTAACGCCAAAAATGTGGTTTGGCTGTTTTGACACACTGTCATGACTGACCAAACGCTCCAGTCTCTAGATCTGTTAATGGCGGTAAAGATAGGTTTCGGTCAACGTTTTTTATAAGAACCTGTTTTGTGAACCACAAATTATATCACCTAAATTTGGAATTGTTTAAGTGCATTTTAATATGCCTTATTGCTAAACATTATGCCTAGAAGGTTAAGCATTTGCAATATTGGCTCAATCTTTTGAGATATGGTTTCACAAGCAACCTTATCATGTTTGGGCTCATAGAGCAATATGCAAACCGTTTTTTATTTTTAGATTCTCAGAAATCTCAGAATTTCATCGAAGATATACCAAAAACGCAGCAGATATAGATATTATTTTCAAAGAACGTGTTTAATTCTTTGACAGACGACATTGTTTTCCGAATGTAAAGGATTAAAGGGTATTTTGTTATGCCGGTATAAAATGCTTAAATATGCTAAAGGGCAATGCAATTTGTTGTAACTGAAACGCGTTAGATATAAAAGTAATATTTAAAGCAAACATAAAACTGAAGAACATTATTATGCCTTAGATTTTTTAGTTCATTTCGAGAAAGAAAAAAAAATCCGAATTAATATATGTATCATGTAAATATTGTCAATAACAATAGACTAGCGTGCTTACCATTATTTGAATGCTTAACAAATATTTAATGTCCCTTTGGACATGTGTTAAACACTTTCATTGTTATACAGAGCACTTTGTATTGCCTCCTTCTTAGTTAAGTAACGTTCCAATTTAGTGTAAACTGTTGATATATGTAAACTGTGCTTGCAATATTTAATGCGAATATTTTTTTTAAAATCAGCATTAATCAACAATCTATCTCGTCCCATAAAAGCCATACAAGACTTGCATATTTTTGTGGCACAGTCTTGAATTCTAAGTGGCAAACTAATAGATATTTGCATTGCTGTCAATATTGTCTCGGCGCATATGTAGTGGACCTATTCTAGCTATTCATCTGGTTTATGTTGTTATATTCAAACATATTCATTGTATTTGTCTATTCCTTGCAGAATTATGATAGAAAACTCACGGGGAAAATTATATACATTTTTGGATTTCAAATATAATGAAATCACTTATGAGCACGGCTTAGGCTAATATAATTAGTTGTATTACTATAAACAGAAGAGAAGGTATATGTTGGACCTATATATATACATTGTTTTATGCTCAATCTAATTAAAACGTGGTGTCTATTTCAATATTTTTGTTATGCCCAAGATGTAGTTTTGAATAGGCTGGTTTATGCTATAAATGACTGTGATGATAGACTATTATTTTCATTATGTGTTTTTTAAGAACTATATATGCTTTTGACTGTGATAAACTTAAACTATTATATCAGATTAAGATAATTTTAAATTCTAAAAAGCACCTATATTTAACATTTATATAACTTAGGGTAGGCAGCGGAGTACAGATGACAGATTAAGCAGTTCCTGTCAAGCAGTGTTGTATTAAGAATCGAGTATGGATGGTTGGTTCGAAGTTTTGTTTGAAATCGCCTATTTGGGAAGATCTGTTCTGTTTGCTTAAAGAATCCATCGGGAATCCCCATGAATCCTCACAATGGTTTCTTCTTGGTTTAGTTGGAGATCTCCCCGGGTCGTCTACTTTTACTGATATATACTAGAATCCGACCAATAAATCACATTTGACAATAATATTCAAGTCATACATATGCGAAACATGTGAAGTGTTGAGTCAAACAACGACTGATTTTATTGATAATATTAGGTATATTATTGTACAATCATAAATTATATCTGTCCACTAGTTTTCTCGTTTATAAATGTATTTTAAAGACAACCACATATCTTCCAAAACATCAGCTTTATATAGCGCATACATAATATTTTCTGACCGTTCCCGCTAACAATGGAAATCTCGGACGTTAAATATGTCCGTAATGTTCCATATTAGTAAATTGTCGAGACATTTCTTGTGAGATGAAGTACAGCTGTTATATTACTTTAATACAAGAATGTTATTCTGTATTAAGATACACGGGAATAAACATTACCATGAACTCAAAATTGATTTTTTTTTTAATTTTTAAAAACTGTGACATGCGCAGAAACGATATACTCTAGTAGTACTTGTTGTTAGTAAAATATTGCGTGTCGTAGTGCAAGAATAAAAACAATCATTTTACAATATTTTCATTTGCACAACATCAATTCACATTTAAGAGCGCTTCCTACGAACATTTTCATGATAATTTGAAAGCATTGTTAATTTTGGATATTTTTTCCTAAAAGAGTGTTTTCATGCGAGTGTTACATACTTTGTCACTTGATATATTTCGTATTGCTAATGACATTGTGCTATTGTCATATACTTGCAATATTATGTTACTCTTTGATAGAAGGTATCCGTGTTTATAATGGACGATTCCGAAAACTTCATTTACTATGGCGTTATTTGGTTATGTGTCAGACTGATACCATTTTGGTTCTTTTCAAGTTTAACCGTCGCGATTCGGATGTTATCTTTGTGATTTGAACGTCAGACTTGGGATGAGCTAACAAATATATTAATTTCATCATTTTGTTGAAACCCACATGACAACTATTTGAATTATTTGAAGTCCATTTGCCATGATGCTTTTGACTTTAAACAATAACACCTAAATGACAGTTGTTTCCCTATATATAAGGTAATGCATTCCGATTATATTTATCCAAAATCTTTGCTGGGTACCAAAAAATGCGATATTTTCCCGCCAAATGTTGAAGTAAACATGGAGTACTTCATATTGATTTCATCGTATGTATACAATATATTTCCAATGTATAAATGACTAAAATGCAATATAATCTTGACATGTTATAGGCTTGTACTTTAAAACGTGACGATTAAAACAATGTATAAAGACGTGCTGTTTTTGTTGTTTTTTGGTAGTAGAGTAAGATAATTAAGATACATAAATGGTATGCCTACTATTGATAATAAAGAGGGACCAATATGCCTTCGATCATTAGCTACAAGAACAATGGGATTGTTATCAACAATTTAAATTTAATAGCCCTGTGTTCCTACCATTAGTCTATAAGATACAAGTATACTGTTCTAACTCCAATAGAAGCAAAATTGAATACCATGTGTGCTATCAGAAGTCAAAATACAAGAACACTGAACCTACTAACAACATTTAAAATTAAAAGAACAGTGCGCCTACTTTCAATAGTTAAGTAAACATGAACAGAATAACTACCCAAGGGGTAAGGAGGAATCCTATCGATACGTGTAGACACAAGAGCAAAGGCGAAGTCACATTGGCTTAAGTACCGAGGGCCAATGAATTTCACATGATGCCTTTCCATGGACTCCTCAATTAAGTTAAGCATATTAATAAGTGCTTCCTTACTTCTTGTTTTATGTGATTATTGTAGCGTCAATATGGACCGAGTCTCATTAACCAATTGTGTTTTTAACTCTGCTAATCCATGACGGATGCAGGGATAGTAGTAAGTTGAGATCAATGCTTGTTTTTCTCTCTCTCTCCCTCGTTCTTTTCACCTACGGCTATATAAATAAACAGCTATTTCATAAAACAAACATATAGTATTCCATTTAGTTTCATAGAGACTTTATCAGTATTTTTGAATGAGAAATGCTGTTATATTATATATTTATTTAAAATTTACAACTAAAGTCATCAGTATCGATGCTTCAATTTCCAATAATGATATCATTTTCACACGATAAGTGAACGTTTAAATACATTTATTAACTTTATCACGTCTAATCATCATTAGATGGTGGGCTATTCAAATCGCCCTTCGTCCGTGGTCCGTCCTTAACAATTCTTGTTCGCGCTATTTCTCATACAGTACTAGAGGAATCATTTTTCAAATTACATACGAAGATTCCCAATTGTCCCTAGTTATGAATGTCGAATTTTGGGACTGATCACAAAACCAAAATGGCCGACAGGCAGCCATCTTGATGTTGAGAGTTAAGGTTTGCTAGCGCTATTTCTCAGGAAATACTGGAGGTATCTTTCTCAAATTTGATATGTAGGTTCCACTGGTCATTAGTTGTGCATGTTTACTTTTAGGACTGATTGGATCAATAAAATCCCGGACAGACGACCATCTTGGATTTTGTCAGTGAATGTTTGTTATTGCTATTTTATCAGGAAATACTGGAATGATCTTTCTCAAATTGCAATGATCGGTTCTATTTCTTTCACATTTATGAAGTTTAGATCAAACGTTACCTCAAGGTACATTTACTGTTTACTCGATCAAACAGATAAGACAAAAGAAGAGAAAAGATCGAACTGACATAGAACTAGTGCAGGTGGAACAATGGTGGGCGCCAAGATCCCTCTGGGATCTCTTGTTTGATGTACATGTTTACTGAAAGAATACTAAAGAATGCCATATATATCTTGAAAGATCTTTTAATTTCTGACAATGAGATCAGGATAAGTCGCGCACGAGTCCAAGTGATTACAACTTGTACATATGTGGGGTTTAGCGTCTCCACACTGACAGCCGTTATTGGTACAGCAGGCACAGTCAAACCTAACTTTGTCATAGCCACACTGACAACCAGACCCTGTCGATGTGTAGTGGTTGATTTCTGCTAGGAAATAACGAAGGTAGAAGAATTTGAGATAAACGTATCTTTAAGAAAACTGTTACTGGAATATCTCTCGAGACTAATGATTAAAGTTGGATGAAACTTATGAATTGATATAAGCTTTAAGTTTGTTTTCCCGTTCCTCTGACATCATTTAAGGATTGACCTTCATTTTGACGGCGTATACGGTAGTATGAACGCAGTAGGCATTCAGCATATTCTTTATTGAGCGCTAACCCTAAGTTATACGCAGTCAGAGTTTACCAAGCTGGAGAAGGGAGGGGGTGTTCAAATTTACCTACGTTCACATACCTACAAATATCTATGTCTAAGGGGTACTAAGAAGAAATATTAAGTATCAGAAACGTATCACGATAAAGCTGAGGTCATGTAATGGCATACAGTCCTTAAAGGTACTAACGACTATCGCATTATAGACTCCAGGTGCCTCTAACCATTGAAAGGAAACAAGACATGCATGGCATGATAGTATGTGAGTATGCGGGAATATTTCAGCGTCTGGAGTTCCTCTAAAAGGGGCATGCTTTCTTATTTCCCTGACCATATAATTGACACCTTTCATAGTTTGTGTAACCTTAAAAGATACCAGTACATATTGATTCTCATGAATAACGATTCCATATCTGATGGATTTTACTTCCTGTATTCAAATAGTAATGAAAGAACTGTATATGCGATAACTGGTCACTCACCTGCGACAACCGGCCTCCTTGTCCAAGAATAAGGGTTAGTCTGAGGAGCACAGTAGCCGCCGTCTGAGTTCTGTTCTCCGTTAAGTCGACACGCTCTGTCAATCAGACAAGTGTTGTCCTGGATTGCAAAAACAAAGAAAACAATTACATCTTTTACCTTTGTTTTCGTTCTTTTTACTGTAATGCATAGAAGTCTCTACAAATGTCTTAAACCCAATTACGCAAGCAGACATTTCTATGAACTTTTAAATCAAATATATATTAACTTGTAAATGATACTTAATGAGTTCAAGGATGAACATACTTCTAAAATCCTTATCAATATCGGGGTCTCCATACTAAATGTTGTCGAATAATGCATTTAAGATAGTTAATCTCTTTTCGGGGTCTTCAAGCTGATGTTCAATTCACTTCCTAAATAGCGTTGCGCATTTTCTTCTGTTACCTTCAAAGTACAGTTTCCAGATGTATCACAATTCTGACAAGAGCCGTCGTAGACAATAAATGCATGTTCTGAGCTAAACAATATCCCGTCAGTTGTCACGGACATAATAAAAGCATCAGTAGGGCTTTCTGTTAACAAGAATAAAACGACAAAAATCATAAAAGTGGGGAAAACTGGTCATTCATTATTCATGAATGATGCCTGTTTCAGTCCCCAAACGGTACTAACACCGTTGACTATATCCACAACAATCCATAACTTTAAACGGAGTCTTGAAACAAACAACCCAGAGGACTTCAGCGGAGCAACGATCGATCAGACAACTACAATAATACAATGATATCTATAACCCAGATACATAGGGCGGATCATCTGTAACCCAGACAACTTCAGCGGAGCATCTTTAATCAAGATAATCACAACGGAGCATCTATAATCCAGATAATTACGGCGGATCATCTATAATCCAGATAATTAGGGTGGATCATCTATAATCCAGATAACTACAGCAGATCATCTATGATCCAGATAACTAGGGGGAGGGTAGCATCTATAATCCAGATAACTAGGGGGGCATCTTTAATCCAGATAACTAGGGGGCATCTTTAATCCAGACAACTAGGGGGAGGGTAGCATCTATAATCCAGATAATTAGGGCGGATCATCTATAATCCAGATAATTAGGGGGAGGGGAGCATCTATAATCCAGATAATTAGGGCGGATCATCTATAATCCAGATAACTACAGCAGATCATCTATGATCCAGATAACTAGGGGGAGGGTAGCATCTATGATCCAGATAACTAGGGGTAGGGTAGCATCTATAATCCAGATAACTAGGGGGAGGGGAGCATCTATAATCCAGATAACTAGGGAGCATCTTTAATCCAGACAACTAGGGGGCATCTGTAATCCAGATAACTAGGGGGCATCTTTAATCCAGATAACTAGGGGGGCATCTATAGTCCAGATAACTATAGCGAAGTATCTATAATTCAATTGACTTTAGCAAGGTTTCATAGTTTTTCTGCGCGATTAAAGAACTATGTATAATAAACACATATGCGTACCTGTATTAAGGATGAAAGAATGTTAACAAATTAATTTTAATTCCATATCCCTACATACTCTTAGGGCTCGAAAATAAACCGCGGGTTTTCTTATATGTATTTTTATGAAAAGGAATCATCGGAATTCTCCCCAACTTAAATTCAAAGCATCTTATTGCGGAAGATCATTTTCAATTTAATAATATCTACTTGATTGTACCTTTTCCCCCACTTAGACGTAGTAAGTATAACACAAACTATAAGCATTATATAATTTAATATGTGGAGTATGAATATACATTTCTTCCTTATTTGTAATGAAATAAGGAAATATTTTGTAAAACCAGTTCCAAATCAATACATCATTGTTTTGTTATACAATTTATAATTCTAATGGTTTTATTTTTATATCAGGTTTATTTTTAAAAGATATTGACTGTAAAAACACTGATTGGCTTACTTTCAAAATAGTCATTGTTTTCAAATCAGGTTTTATTTCGAAGTTAAATTTCAGTTTAATTTACCTAGAGTAACCTGTTCGATATATTGTACTTTGCATTTCCTGGTACAAGTTTGCCATGATTAGTTTACCCCTGACTTACCTAGATACCCTTGTACAGGCTTGTTGTTTAATTAATAACCTCAGACCTACCGTGAGTAACGGGTTCGGAACATATTCTACTTTAAATATCTTGATACAACCTTACCATAATTATACCTCTGGCGTACCTAGAGTAACTAGTTTGAATACATTTATACAAGCTTGTCATGTTATAACATCAGGCGTACCTAGAGTAACTAGTTTGAATACCTTTATACAAGCTTGTCATGTGATAACCTCAGGCATACCTAGAGTAACTAGTTTGAATACCTTTATACAAGCTTGTCATGTGATAACCTCAGGCGAACCTAGAGTAACTAGTTTGAATACCTTTATACAAGCTTGTCATGTGATAACCTCAGGCGAACCTAGAGTAACTAGTTTGAATACCTTTATACAAGCTTGTCATGTTATAACCTC
>JAUMHH010150029.1:0-63402 GCA_032359455.1 Chlamys rubida | reverse complement strand
CTTTTCAAACTGATCGTGGTGTGGAAATGTTCGTGTTGTGTCCCTTTAAACTGTTCGCGTGTGGAAATGTTCGCGTTGTGTCTCTTTAAACTGATCGTGGTGTGGAAATGTTCGCGTTGTATCTCTTTAAACTGATCGTGGTGTAGTAATGTTCGCGTTATGTCTCTTTAAAGTGATCGTGGTGTGGAAATGTTCGTGTTGTGTCTCTTTAAAGTGATCGTGGTGTGGAAATGTTCGCGTTGTGTCTCTTTAAACTGATCGTGGTGAGGAAATGTTCGTGTTGGGTCTCTTTAAACTGATCGCGGTGAGGAAATGTTCGTGTTGTGTCTCTTTAAACTGATCGTGGTGTGGAAATGTTCGCGTTGTGACCCTGTAAACTGATCGTGGTGTGGAAATGTTCGCGTTGTGTCTCTGTAAACTGATCGCGGTGTGGACATGTTCGCGTTGTGTCTCTTTAAACTGATCGTGGTGTGGACATGTTCGCGTTATGTCTCTTTAAACTGATCGTGTGGTGTGGACATGTTCGCGTTGTGTCTCTTTAAACTGATTGTGGTGTGGAAATGTCGTGTTATGTCTCTTTAAACTGATCGTGGTATGGAAATGTTCGTGTTGTGTCTCTTTAAACTGATCGTGTGGTGTGGAAATGTTCACGCTGTGTCTCTTTAAACTGATCGTGGTGTGGAAATGTTCCCGTTGTGTCTCTTTAAACTGATCGTGGTGTGGAAATGTTCGCGTTGTGTCTCTTTAAACTGATAGTGGTGTGGAAATGTTCGCCTTGGCAACGCTTTTAAAATTGATACATTCTGTTTATCTATAACTTTTATAATTTACTAAGGAATGTGCGGATATATCGCGCTAACATACAACACGGAAAACGCGAATATTTCGACGCCGAAAAGAATTTTATTTTATGCTTCTGTAGAAAATGACAAAATGACTAGTAACTTACTGGTGAAATATCAAAAATAACGTGTGTTTTGAGAGAAATCAAAACCATGCCGGCGTAAAGTAAACGTATGAGAATATGGGCATCTTTTTAACAATGAGTACCATTTATGGTGCATTCAATCTGTGTACTTGTTTTTTAACTAGAAAGTTAAGTGGGGATAAATTCTTAGGGAGCATTAAACGTTTAACAGTGTTCCTTACACATCAGGATAGATCAGATCACACATACTGTATACATAGTTATCGGGGTAATGTAATTGAGATTTGAAAGGTTTGTTTTGACACGGATGTCTGCTGCCGCGTGACCCAGCAATAGACACGACAGCGTACAGGTAGGATCTGGTTAAAGAGACTTGCTCCCATCTCCTGTCCTAAGTCAGACGACACTACCTGCTCAATTTAAGCAGACCGTGAGGGAGTAAGTGAAGCTAAGCCTGATTTCTAAGCACACCAGGTAAGTTACTACAATGTCGGTCACCATTAAATTGTCACTATATAATAAAATCTTATTTTGTCAATGATTTGGAAAAAATATGAAGATACTTAAAGCCGAATACTGTTTGCAATGTTTACAATTATTGACTTTGTGATTGTTTGACATGATTTAAATGAGTAACACGAAAGTTGGTTTGAGCACATAAGCCATGCTTGAGCATGAGAACGATGTCATGAATACGGACCTGGGCCTAGTTGGCCAAAAGGTGATTAACTTAATCACTGATAAGTGTATTTAAAAAAGGAAAAACACACGTGCGTATATTCAGACTAGCATATGTTTTATTTCATGCAAAATAACAAGGTTTTCCCTTGTAAATTGATCAAAATATTAAAGGTTGAAAATGTCGTTAAAAAGTAATTAAGCTCATCAACATGTTATCAACTCGACCCAGGTGAACGATACACACCCTTTTGTTTTGTTTGATTAAAAACAAAGTCTATTCGTTCCTCAGCGATCTTTCGTTTTTAGCACGTCGCTATCAAACCTCAAATGAACGTTAAATTTGTTTAAACTAATAAACCGCTCTCCAATATATTGAGGATGACTATTGATTGTTGTGTGGGAGAACGGTGGTTTAAGGATTGACCTTCATTTGACGGCCCATACTGTAGTATGAACGCAGTTGGCAACGAACATATTCTATGGTGCTCGTTGGCGCTCCATAAAGAATATGTTCGTTGCCGTCTGCGTAGTTCAACCCTTATATTTACATCATAAATTATGTTCAAATGCTATACAAAGAAAGTGAACAATTTTTTTTTCTTCTATTCCTCGATTTCAATTATTTAATTAAATTAAATTAAGTTATATTAGCAGCACGTCGAACATGTTTATTCATTTATACCTGTCGTTATGTACACGCATTGACACGCTGCTCTCGTAGTGACGCGGTCGAACATCGAACATTGGAAATGGAAGCAGCCATTGTTTTCTTTACCGTCAAAAATTATGAATGTGCATCTATGGAATAAAGAAGCTTGCTACCTCCCCTTTGTTGTATAATCAGACATAATGAATCCAGAATATGTACCAAGTTTTTAGATGATCGAACAGTTATCGCGCTGAAACGTGAACGGCGCCATATTTGAAATAGGTAGCAATCCGCCGAGCCATTTTTCAGTTCGTACTAAGCTGATGAAGGCAGAGATGTAAATATATATATATACAGTTTATTAGCACAGTATTCTGGTGTACAGTATTTAAGGATTGGCCAGCATTTTGACGGTGAATACGATAATATGAACGCAATTGGTAACTAACATATTCTATAATGCGCTTTAGAGCCCCATACAGAATATGTTCGTTGCCACCTGCGTTCACAATACCGTTAAGCCGACAAAATAAAGGTAAATCCTTATACTAAATCATTAAATATGTTCAAATGTTATATAAAGAAGAAAAAACAACATTCGAAGCGGGTTGCTACGATGGTAACTAAGGTAGCATTGGTTGCTAAGATAATATAATTCCAATATATTGTAGTCAATATATGGGTAAATTTAAGAAATACGCAGTGAACAACACTATTTTTCTTCTTTTCATAATAATATTAGTAGCACTACGAACATTTGTATTAATTTATAACTGTCGTTATGTACACGTATTGACACATATCTCTGGTAGTGACGCGGTCCGACATCGCAAAAGAAAGCCGCCATAGTTTACTTTACCGTCAAAGAATTTTAAATGTGCATCCATGGAATGAGAAGTTTTCCAGCATCCCTTCGTTGTATAATCAGACATAATGGATCCCAAATATGTTCCATGTTTCTAGATGTTGAAGGAACCAAACAATCGAGCCATATTCGAAACAGACATCAATCCGCCGAGCCATTTTTCATTGCGTATAAGCTGATTTATACGCAGTCAGAGTTTACTAAACTGAAGAAAGGGGTAATGTAAATATACACATATATTTGCAATTCCCCTGCAAATTCATCAATGATCATTACCATAAGAAATTGCGTTCATAGGGCTATGAACGCAATTGACTCATTTCGAAGCATCTCCTCCCGCCTCGAATAACATGAGACCACCGCTAGAAGCAAACATTTTGATGACGATGGGCTGTTCCAAAAATATTGTTTGCTCTGACGACATAAACACTCAGGAAAATTTCAACGTTGGTTGAAAACCTTTTGATAGCAAAGAATTGTCAGCATAAATAACATGTATTTTGATATTCGTACAAAAAAGTATATCAAAGAGCGCAACCTAGCGGAGATAAATGATACTAAGGCAGATAATCCAGTCTAAGAGTACCAGATTTTATTCTGTTTTCTAGCAAAGGAGAATTCTACCGTTTTGCGGAAACCTTTTGATAGCAAAACATTGTTGCATGCATGACATTTATTTTGATAATCATACAAAGATGCATTTTAGTTCTTTTTCTAGCACAATAGTTCGACAGTAAACGTTACAACGCGTTATACGACATTATCACGATATTTCTTTATCGGCACAATAATTCGTCCTGATCTGGTTTTCTGTGGATTTGATAGCACAGATTCTGACATTTGTGGATTCACATTTTTCTGAATATTGTCACTGGTGTTCTGTTGTTTATTATCAGGCGTTACAACTGTTTCTCGCGGTGGCACGTCAGTTATTAGAATTAACGGATCATCATCGCGATCCATTGTGGGTAACTCCGCTTTTGTAAGTCGAAGGTGTTTCCGGTTTCTCCGATATTTTGTTCCGGTGCTTGTTTCGACGATGTAGGATCTTGGGTTTTGGTGTTGTTGCGAAACTGTGACAGGAATCCATTGTTTTTGCTGTGCTTTCTGCATGATGATATTGTCATCTTGGGGCACGGTAGTCTAGTGATAGGACGCCGGGCTCGTGACCGAAGGGTTGCAGTTTCGAGTCACGGAACTGATTGTGTACATTATTTAAGGATTAACTTGAATATGTTTTTCATGTTATGGAGTTATAACACAAAAAACCGGAGTGTACTCTCATCATAAACCGCTTCGCGGTTTATTTAGAGTACACACCGTTGCTTTGTGTTATAGCTCCATAAAATAAAAAATATTTTCAAGTTAATCCTTAAATAATGTACACAATCTGATTCCTCTTTAGATATTATTAAACCTGCCATATTTGATATTGAACCAGATCAGAAGAAGTGAACATGTCGCTTTAAAGTTACACACAAACATATGCAAATCGCCCTTAAATACCACAAAGTTAACTGCCACACAGCAGGTTAGTGATATCGGACAGGCGACATGGCGGGAATTCATCTCCCAGTAGCGCAAAGGTAAACTGAAGTTCATTCTACATATTTAGTATCTTCTGTGTTAATTGCCAATTAGCGCATTAATTTGTTTGCTTTTAATTAAAATGTGATGAATTCGTATCATTTTACATAAGTTCTATATAAAAAAAGCTCGTTTGTACATATTTACAACCATATTTGTATTAATGACGAATTTGGACGCGGATGTATAAGAATGTTTCTCTTTCATTTTTGTGGTAATCTTGAATTCTGTTTTATGTAGCTGTTTTTTAAGCATGACAAAAATGTCCGCTCAAAGTGTGGCTATATTGTAATAACATTTTGTAAACTAGTATGGCATTTTGTAAACTAGTATGGCATTTTGTAAAATAGTATGGCATTTTGTAAACTAGTATGGCATTTTGTAAACTAGTATGGCATTTTCAGGTGCAGGTCCTTGGGTTGAGTACTGCAAGTTGACTTTTTTTAGAGCAAGCAATGTATTTAAAAATGTATTTTTGCTAGACATACATTTATGCAATCAGTTATTTCAAATAATTATAAATATAAACGAACTAACTTGCGCCATCTTATGTCTTAATATATGCAGGAAAGTGAATGTTCGAAAGAATAAATATAAGATACCATTGTAACAACTTCAAATTGTTGAACGTTATATTTATGTTGTATCAGGGCGCGGATACTGTTGAACGTTATATTTATGTTGTATCAGGGCGCGGATACTGTTGAACGTTATATTTATGTTGTATAAGGGCGCGGATACTGTTGTATCAGGGCGCGGATACTGTTGTAATATCCTTTGGTCAGTCCTGTTTATAATATAGATATAATTTAATCAACTTTGATTAATCAGAGAAATTAAAAACTCTCAGTTATCTACGTCATAACCTTATTTAATAAATTATAATTAATCAGACAGAAAAACCAATTTCAGTTATTTACGTCATAACTTGATTTAATAATTTATGATTAATCAGAGAGATTAAAAACTCTCAGTTATTTACGTCATAACTTGATTTATTATATATTAAGATTAATAAAAGAGATGAAAACTCTCTGTTATCTAAATAATACCTTAATTTAACAAATTATGCTTAATCAGACAGATAACAAAATTTCAGGTATTTACGTTATAATTTAATGTAATAAAATATGATTAATTAGAGAGATAGACAACTCTCGGGTATATAAATTATATCTTAATTCAATAAATCATGATTAATGAGACAGTAATTTAGTAAATCCTGATTAATCAGAGAAATCAAAAACTATCAGTAAACTACGTTATAATTTAATTTAATAATCATGATTAACTAAAGAGATTAAAAGCTCTCAGTTATCTAAATTATATCTTATTTAATAAACACTGCTTGTACAGAGAGATAAACAGATGTCAGTTATTTACGTTACAGCCTGATTGAATAAACTATGATTAATCAGAGAGATAGACAACTCTCAGTTATCTTAATTATATTTTAATTTAATAAATCATCATTAATGAGATAGTAATTTAGTAAATCATGATTAATCAGAGAGATCAAAAACTCTCAGTTATTTTAATTATATCTTAATTTAATAAACACTGCTTGATCAGAGAGATAAACAGATGTCAGTTATTTACATTACAGCCTGATTGAATAAACTATTATTAAATTTAAATTATATTTTAATTTAATAAACATTGATTTATCAGACAAATTTCAGTTATTTACGTTATATCTTGATGTAATACACTATGATTAATCAAAAAGATTCAAAACTCTTAGTTATTTAAATGATAAATTAATTTTATAAGTCACGATTAATCAGGGATATTAAAAACTCAGTTTTTTTACGTTATAACATAATGTATTAAAATGTAATTAATTAGAGAGGTAGACAACTCTCAGTTATCTGAATTATATTTTAATTCAATAAATCATGATTACCTACCTATCCTCTTCGTCCCCGGTGGGTCATAAAGCCATAACAAACTGCCTCCACTTCTGTCTATCCTTTGCCATAGATTGTGGTTTTCCCCAACTGTAACCCACCTCTTGCAGTTCTGATGTTACTGTTCTGCGCCAAGTGTTGCGTGGTCTGCCTGGTTTTCTCTTTCCTTGTGGTGTCCAATGCAAAGCTGTCTTTGAAATGCGGTCGTGTGGCATTCGCAATACATGGCCTAGCCATCTAAATCGTCTTTGTTTGATCTCTGTTGTTATTTTCTTTGTTTTGCTTATTTTGAGTAGCTCTTCGTTTGTGATCTTTTTTGGCCAACATATCTTGTGTATTCTTCTCAGACAGCTGTTGTGAAAAGCTTCAACTTTTTGTAGATCAGTAACTACTATCCTCCAGCATTCAGAACCGTACAGAAGAACAGATTTAACATTGCTGTTATAGATTCTTAGTTTGGTCTTGAGACTGTATTGGCTAGACTTCCATATGTGCTGAAGTCGGGCAAAAGTGCCTTGTGCTTTTGCAAGTCTGGCTTTGATATCCTTTCCAGCTCCATTTTCCTTACTGATTACACTGCCAAGGTAAATGAAATCCTCAGAATTCTCAGTTGGTGTATTGTTGATAAGAATGGGTGTTTGGTTGTTGGAGTTAATGGCCATAACGTTTGTCTTCTTAGCATTTATGCAATTCATTGCGGCGTACTGTATCTATTATCAAACTTTATAGGAGCAATCATATGTGTTTCTCCTACCTTTATTCTTTATATAATATTGGAATTGCATAACGTCAATGGTGTAAAAGTAGTGTTTGGTATGCTAATATGTATTACTCTATAGTTGGTAATATTCACGAGCGTTTTGATAATTCCTGAACATTTGTACCTCGTGAACTGTTTAGAACAGGTCCAGAAATCCAGGCTTCACACGTTCGTGACAATAGTTGGTTGTGTTAAGGCTACTTTTTCTCAACATTATGGAGAAAAAATGCTCAATAGACGTGGCCTACTTAAACCGTTCTCAACCATGGACTCTAAAACCAGATCAGATCGAAACAAACTAATGGATATTTTGAAGTTCACAAGACTCATAAATAGTTGTCAACAACTCAGCAGACGACATACAGTTTAATACAATTAGCAGTCGGAACTATTTATAAAGATTTAGGGAATTCACTTACAGAAATTGTTATTCGCGAATATAAACCCCACGAGAACAAGTCCTAGAAACAAAATACTAAACCTGCGAAATAAACAACCATACACTATAATATTGTGTATGTCATGTGACACGAGTAAAAGGTAAGACAGGTACTCGAGGTACAACGATTATACTGCCTGATTATGTGTATAGGAATTTGTTTGTTCGTTTGGAAAATATGCATTGTCATCGGCTATGGTGTCGTAAACTAGTTTAATAATAAATATATTTGTTTCATTGTGTAATACGTAACCTCCTTAATCATGTTTTATAGAATACAACCTGAAAAGACTTAGACAACATAAACAAATTGTCGCCGAGCAGATTATAAATTTGGAATTCGTAGTATTATTAAACAGATGTTATATTATTGATTTAAAGGACGTCAATAAAACGAAATCTATGATTTTAGTATATTAATTTCCGCAAACTACATGTATCTTCAGAAGTAATGGAACATTTGTCCCTAGGATCATCTTCTTGTGTCATTCGGAATAAACAGAGGCTTGAAACGTAGGATCAAAACAGTTTGTATTTTCTCGAGACCCTTCACGGCTACTACTAAATAAGACGAAATCGGTCGTTCAACTGTTTGTAATGTGAGATATAATTTAATGATATCAATTGTTTCTTAATAATTAAACACATAGGTAACGAGCTAAAACAAAGTAATCACATTATAACGGTTTCATCTTATATAAAACCACACACCGCTCCTGTCGTTACGATGTTATAATAGCGCCGGAAGTGTACACTGTATGGGGATTGTGGGTGACATACTCCCACAGATCTCGTTCTCGCGAGTTTTCTGAGTACCCAGGGACACAATGAAAGCCCATCACCGTGGTTTATTGACGGTAATCTGCTTTTATTGGTGAGTCAATTGCAACCTAATTGTACTCAAGATCATCCTACAGTACTGTGAACTCGGGAATATTAACTGCCGGCGACATTTCCCTCGATTTATGACATGTTAAGGCTATGGGCTGCTATCGTCGCTACACGCGTTTTACGAGATGTCAGCGAATTAATGATATAACGTTCAGCTGGAAAATACTCAACCATTTGTTTTCTTTTAAAGATCAACCAGGTAATACTCCCCCTGGGAAATCGGGCTGAGATGAGATTTTGTCTACATGACACCATGAACGAATGTATGTCCTCATTTTTAGAGAAAATGAAATGAAAAAAAAAGATTAGAAACGAAGATGGATTAGAAATGCATAATCTGTACGTTTACCGATAACCGTTCTGATGTTTCTGATGTTCACCGGAAAGTGCCATTATTAAAGATTAGAATCCTTAAAATCCCCCTGGAGACAGTTTTCTAACGACTGGAGGCAATCAGTTGATAAACGCCACTTACCTAACACAAACAAGAGCAACAAGTGCAGCTGAACCCACTAGATTTAATGGAAACGTGCTGGACGAACGTTTGGAGACACTGGAAACAAAATTAATAGAAAATCAACAAATCAACAAATATACCGGATGTTTGAAAAACATACAAAAGGAAGCCTTTGTGAAAATATCTTCTAAATGATGATAAGGATCATGTCTTCTTTCATTGTCCTCTAAGTCAGCTGGTCTATGTGCACAACATTGATAGACTAAACACAAATCAATCAGACAAGAAAATCTCATCAAAATACTTACATCAAAGGATCCTAGACATAAGTTTTAAGTGATCCCTGTTCATTTTTAAAACATTGCCTAAAACAATGCACATTCGCCTGTATATATTGTGCTGTTGTTTTTGCTATTGGGTATTGACCTCCTTCTGTAATTGTTAAATACAGAGCTATAATGTTATATATATGATACTATGATAATGGAGATTGAAGTAAATATTGAAAGATTTCAATTAAATGCATCTTAGACATGAGAAAGACTGTTGAATCATAGATCATGATAGTACGAGGCGACTAGGGTAAACCATGATAGTACGAGGCGACTAGGGTAAACCATGATAGTACGAGGCGACTAGGGTAAACCACTTGCATAGTCCTAGAGGTTCTTCTGTGTCAAAA
This sequence comes from Chlamys rubida, assembly GCA_032359455.1. Taxonomy (NCBI): domain Eukaryota; kingdom Metazoa; phylum Mollusca; class Bivalvia; order Pectinida; family Pectinidae; genus Chlamys; species Chlamys rubida. The sequence goes on along the minus strand of JAUMHH010150029.1, from coordinate 53,553 downwards.
TGTTCCGTTGTTTTTAATGCTACAAATAGGGAAAAAATGGAGGCACGGTAGTCTAGTGGTAGGACCCCCCTGCAGGTGGGGAATCGGGAAAGGAATACACCTGCTGTTATCCACTGCATGCATCGTAGGAGGCAACTAATGTTGCAACCCCCTGTAGAATTGGGGATTTGCTTTGGTGTCCTCTATTAGGAGACACAAAAGCGACCAAAATAAATCTGCTGCGCCTATTGCAAAATGTGGGACCTTTATTTTTCTTTCTACTTCTAACTACCTTTTATTTCCTAGCGCCTTGTTTGGGAACACCTCGCCCAAGTGAGGAAGGCAATGGTTGTGTCCCCAGGCCGGGACATACCAAAGTCCTTAAAAATGGTAGTTGTTATTCCCTGCTTATTGTTCAATGCTGTGCTTGGTGTCTTCGGCATGGCATGGCATTTCAGTGAAATAGCACTATAAAGTAGGCATCAGATCCGAGCTATTACAAGGAGGCAAGCACAGCAACATACCCTGTCTCCTGCATACACACAAGCATGGAGGCACGTCCTTAAATGACCTGAACTGTTAATAGGACGTTAAACAAAATTAAACCAAACCAAACCAAAGTGGCAAAACGCAGGGCTCGTGACCGAAGGGTTGCGGGTTTGAGTCATGGGACGGCACTGTGTTGTTCCTGTCTACTCAGCTGTAAATGAGTACGTGGTTTGGCAGTGATAGAATTGTTGAATTGCCGAAATAGCAGCACCGGCTATATACTCCCCAGGGAGTTAAGAAAGATGTTGGCTTTTTGCAAAGGCCCTATAACCACGGAAAATAATTTGTGAACCGCTTTGAGACGACCTACGAACTAGGCTGTGATAAAGCGGTATATAAGAACCTCGAATTATTTTTATTATTTATCATCACATTTAAATAAATTGAAGCTTTAATCGACAGCACCGTACAAATTAAATAAAAATGCCATTGTCAATGGTCAGAAATCAACACGCTTGAGACTTTATGTTTGTATTGTGTGTTTTTCGTCTCTCTAACGACGACGCTTTAACATAAACTTTATTTATTTTACAACAATTATGAAACAAGTTATTTCACCTTTTATTATTCACTCTTGTTGGCCCGGATGTTAGCGCTTTAGAAAATCTCGAATTTGTCGTCATATTCAGTAAACACAGAAATCAATTACTGACTTCAGTAATTTTGAGAGTGTTTTTATTGTTGAAACATATTTAATATAATACCCTTGTATGTGGCTTTCTTCTGCGTCCTGATTTGAGAAACGGCAGAAACAAATGCATTTGATAAAAAAGGTTAAACACTGAAAATCAGTATAATTTCGCGAGAGATTAATTCTCAAATAATATTCCAAGGAGAAGCATTCGCAAATTTAAGTCTATATCATTACTTTGAAGGTTCAAATAGCATTCTCTCAATGAAACCTACAGCGTCACTTCGTGAATTAAAGCACACACGGAAATATATCAAGTTTTTCTATAAACGTATAGCATACGATTTTTCTAAGCAACATCATAAAAATGAATAACAATAATCGATAAACAATAACACAGTTCGTTTCTAAAATGTATTTTATAACTTTACTGACAACCAACTTCACCTATTTTGAAGTGGCAAAAGCACTAAATTACAACAGACAGATTTAATCACAATCACAAATATTTTACTGTACAAATATATCGTAAAAGTATATTGCACTATATTATATAAAAGTTTAAAATCGGACGATGTGAGATTACTGAAGATGCTAACCATGTTGACCATATATCTAAAATGTGGTCTTTTATTGTTGCGCTTTCAAGTCAAATAATCTTTATGTGAATAAATGCATTATTTTATTTTTACAAAACACTTTTGTATTACATTAAAAAGACTATGAATGCAACGATATAACAAAAAAACGATTTGTTTCCGTATTTCATGGTATAGATAGCTGTCAATCTCTGTGCGGTGCGTCTGCACGGTTTTTACGTGTTATTGCTATGCTATTTTACGACTGGAATGTATCAAGCGCGTGCATATTGATGGCAAAGATAATATGGACACATATAGACGCAGGCAACGTTTAGACTATATTTCGAAAGAGATGCTCAGGCGACAACGTAACTATCCAAACGGTTCTATCAATAAAAATAACAAAACAATGTTTCTACAATAAAAGCCAATCATATTATCTGAAAACAGAACAAAAATTAGATATTCTCATACAATTATTTGTACAGAAGCTTAGCAACATATATACGTAGTACGCCCTTGGTAAACCTTTTTCAGTAAATGTCTAGCTATTCAAATTGCAAACTATAAATCATCCGAGTACCCGGCATACTTTGAAATACGTTATGACAGATTGAGACATAACAAATAGCCGTGTTACTCAAGCGGTGCGTTTTCTGCCTAGCGTCAGAATCAGCTAACCGTGGCTACATTAGTAAACACTCGGTTCTGTTGAAGTTTATTAGGTAAAACTCGACGACCAATCACCGGTCGAGGATGTTATCAGAATGGCAAGTCGAGAATTGGCGTTACGGTCCGGGCTGTAACACTGTACGCCAGTCAGTGGAGCAGTGTATAGCGCGGAGAACCGGCTCTCTATAGTCACAACTACGGACAACAGTATGGTATGACAGGCCGTATACCCCCGTGCAAGTCACATATATTTATATATATGTATATACTCACGTAGCAAAAAAAACTATTGGGATTTACAAAAGAGAAAATAGTGTTTACTTGTCAGCCATGTGCTCGTGGCTAAGTGTTTTACAGGCTGTCATATGTGGAAGCTTATTCTTTACAATAAGTTCAGGTAAGTTGTATCATAATTGCTCTTTACTCATAACATGTAAAATATAAATGGAAGAGTTGAAAATTGTGTGTGTATTACCTGTTAGAATGCTATATGTAAACAGTTAGGTGTCATAACGTGTACTGCCAATGCAGTTTACAAACGCTGGCTTTTTTTCCTCTAAGTCAATATTGACATAGGTATAGACCACTGTGTGTGAGATACCGTGTATTGTACACATTTGATAAAGAGATTCAGAGGGATCATTGCCTTAGTTTTCATACAGAACACACAGTTTACATAGACTTAAAGACGTCTTAACTTCACCGCGGGCTATATAGGCAAGGTATTCAGTATCAAATGTATTTTAACCTCTTTTTGTAACTTCCGTGAAACATTCCTTCATTGCAACCTATCCTTCCCCCACAAAGTACCTGGTCATATGAAATTTATGTACGTGGTGGGGCAGACACATGGTCAAGGTGTTGTCTGGTCACAAGGCTTACCTGTATATAATTGCTAGTTTACCTGTAAAAGGTAGCATTTCAGTGTTAACAATTTGCTTGCTTTCCCTTATTTTTGTTACAAATATAAACTGGCATGTGCGATGATTCACAAATAATAGATAGGTCTATCTGAAAACGTTTTGGTAAAATTATCAATTTTAATAATTCACATTTTGGCTATTGAACTTAATGAAAACAGATACCAGGGATGAAAATTAGCTTGAGTTTAGGATGTAATGTACCAATATATACACACTATCAGCCATGCATTGTGTGGTTTGATCAACAAGGTATAAGGTTTATCGAGGATGCTGAGGAGATGATAAATAATGCACAGTAATGGGAAGTCAGTAATCAATACATGTTGAAAAAAATGAAATAAACATATACCAGACTGCTAGGAAACGTGTACATTACATATAGAAATAAACGACAGAAATCGATATCTGACAAGTGCTGATAAGTAGTAAGACAACAGTTCATAAATTATTTACCGGTCCTGTAATGATATATGGCAACCAGTTCAAATTAATATAAGTAACACAAAGATAAAAAGATAAAAAATAGAAAAAAGAAAAACAGAAAAAAAGTAACACTTTACTGACAGATGGCACTTGTAAGATAAAATAATGGTGTTATACGCTGACGGAACATTTCTGTTGTAAAGTTCGATTATGTTAATAGAATATCAATATTAGACGTAATACTCTGTTGACAGAATAGTATTGTTTAATATCGGCCTAGAGGAGTGTTTTATAAATAGTATTATTTCAATATCAGGATATGATGATATGATGCTAAAACACGATATCGCCATATTCTAATATAGACAACAATATTGTTTAACTTAATTCTGTTATTTCATTAATTGTCAAAATTAGAGTTTATGCCAGTATATGAGTAATGATCAACTTTCTTTGTAACATTTTTTAAGTCTTTGACAGTTTTTCTACCATTTGTAAAACTTGTTATTGGTTAATGATTTTATGGAATTAATTCAACCATTGAAAGGAATGATTAAACAATAATAAACAGCAAAACAGTAATTTTTTATCAAATTGTAGTCATTACGAATATAAAGTATTAGTTTAAACCTGTGGTAGACCACCTATGTGAGGTGGCCACCGAGTCTCGAACAATACAGTTGGGCTGGACCTCTGATCGTTAGCGTAGAATAGTCCCTAATTGACATGTCTATACCACTTTAGTCAGATATCGAACACATTATATGCTTTCAAAGAGACTATAAGAGTAAAATACATTGAGCACCAAGGAGGTTTTTAACACAAGGACACCTAATTGAAAATATTTAGGCTCTGAGGTCTGAAAGCAATAACATAATTTCATGGGAAATACCGAACACAAAGAAAAATGTCCAAATCGTAAAATTAAAATTATTTGGACAATAGCAAAAAAATGAGTTACTCAAAAATATGTCTGACTTAATCGTTGGTGTAATATTTGATACCTGTATGTTTTCGAGATAGCTACACTGATATGAAACATGTAACACAACGTATTTTGCAAAGATGTGAGCTTATGTATTGTGGAAATATATTTATAGAATGATAGAATATGATTGATAAATGTTACATATTTATTTTTAAATTTCTAATAGATTTGTTTAGCTTGGAATGTACTACAAGTAAAAATAGAAAAATAACATTAACAATTTCTCAAAATATGAACATAGCTACTGCATGCGTCATAAGTAAGCACAGCCACGAGTTTATCTAGCCTTTATTGTGTTCCATTTGTTCTCTCTTGGTTATATTGTATGCATCACGAAGACGTTGGTGCGAACATATAACTTCGACACAATTTATAGTAGCTATGGCGCTCGGAAGTTCCTGTACGAGCCTAAAAAACCTTCGTCCTGCCCGATACACCGACGCCACACCGCTAATTTAATTATCAGCGCTGTGATAATTTTCACATAATACCAACTTCCAACGCTTCGTGCTAGTGTTGTGGTATCGATAAAGAGCTGGAAAAGTGTGTCTTGTTGAAAATTGGAACAAACATAGCTCTCTAGAACGCTTTCATTACCCGACGTTATGTCAAGGCACAAAAAGTCAATATTCGACAGACGCTTGCTGATTGCGATATGAAAAAGCACGTGTAGTATTATATTACTGACGTAAACTTTTAGTTTCGTATTCAAATAAATAAATTACACGTTTTATTATGACATTTATTAACAGAATGTAATTATTCGGAGGCAAACGATTGTATATCAACCGGGAATGGTTCTAGTAGAGATAAGGATATAAAAAGCAGCTAGAAAACTGAGTCAGTAACAGTAGTGGGTCCACACACTCACAAACATAGTTGACAACAACAATTTAAGAACTTTTCAGCTATGTTAATATAAAAAGGAAATAAGAAACAAAATATATACATACTGAAATAAACATCACGATATGAACCTTCAACATATAATTATAAAAGGATAATTAACAGTATAAACACTATACTGATTGATACCAGATTATGGCAAAGCACCTCAGCCTGATATCAAATCAAATGCATTGATAATTTTCTATAGAATAAATCAATAAACCGTAGGAAGATTAAGTTTAAATTATTTATTATTATTATTTTTTTTTAAATAGTAACTGTGTATCCTATCTAGAGACCAATGTTTCATTATATTGTTGTATTAATGTAAATATCAAAATACAAATATATCTTGAAAATCAATAGCACAGGAAATGAATATATAAAACTAACACACATCCATTTTATATCTGATGAAAGCAAAATAAATAAAACTAAAAAGAAAACATAAAAAATTATCGCCCTTAAAATAAATATTGCTCCCCACCATACAATAAGAAAAAGAGACGAATACAACTTGAAAAACCCTCATAATTTGGCAGATTCTCATAGAAAAAACAATTTGTAACATTAGAGTATGCGTTTTAAGTCGATGTACAAGCCGGCCCTGGTCACCAGAGCAGGTCTCAGGTAGTGTGTTAGCCCTGTCACCGGTGTCGCGGGACTGCCGATACATATATACATAAATACGTGTTACTCTCGGCAGAACTAGCGATGGCCTTTCCTGATAAGGCTGTTTTGAGTTCAGCCTGTTCACGATTAGTTTACACGAGTTTTAAAAAGTCTCAGTATTTCCTATAGGCGTATAGCCAGGACGTATTTCGTGTCGAACCTTATTATGTACGGTGTAATAGGCTAGTAAATTGGGGGAAATTGGTGACCAATCTGCTAGGCTGAACACATTCATAAACAATGGATCGGCTAGAAAACACGGCAAATCTCACTCCACTCCTTTAACAATCATTCACAACAGAGGAGTCGATAACATCTCTAACTTCATCGAGTTCTTTTTGTTATACTCACCACAAAACCTGGTGTTATAGGCTGATTTCTCCGCTAGCTTACACTAACTACGAATTTAAAACGACGTTTGTAATTGTCAGTATTTTCTACCCAGGGAACATTTCGTTTCTTTATTATCAATTAACTGTGAGGAGTTAGGTTTAACTCGATGCTGTAGGCGTTTTAGGTACACTACTTGTCATTTACCGAATAGACTTGATCACTTTCACTTGAACAACTCGAAGGGTTTACTTTCATCATTCAAGGATACGTTTGGCGTAAGTTATTTCGATAACAAAGGCGTCTTAATTTGCGTGGCATGTTTTTTATTCTAATTTTCTGATAGGGAATAAAATAAATAATATCATGTGATTTCCACCTGAAAAGGAATTCTCAAACATAATGAGATTGCACTGTTAATTACCGAGTAAGTTATGCACGGACATGTCAAAGTAATAAATAGCTCCGCGTGAGGCTAAATTATTGCAGCTAGATTACTGCATAATTTGCGCCATTCTTTTCGTGATTTTCTAAGCTGTGATCTTTGATATTTTAATTGATGTGCACATGCATTTGACAAATTAGGGTTTATTTGCTTTGTTAGTCCGTGTAAAGGAGATAATACAGTGTTATATAAGCAATTAACTTGTACACAGCTGACATCAATTAAGCGTTTTCTACCTAAACAGGACACCTGTGGAAAATGTGCTAATTATAACAACAACGAAAGTTCAATGATATGTTTAAACGTCTTAATCAACGAAATTAACGTTTGACCACATACATCAAAGAACATCCTGATCCCACATCTGACGCAGTTCATTTATGTCACCTATTGCACAATAATTACTGATTGACTTCAAAGAGACACGTGTATTTATAATTGCAGGTAATTAGCTGTGTTACATGATTACAGTAATTAGAAACACAATGTTAACAGCCTTTGCACGTGATGAGTGTTAATTATACATAATTATAAAACCTAATGCTTCATTTCAGTTACACAACGTGAATCAAATTATAGTAACAGTTAATAATTATGTTGTCAAACATTTTAACAAAACTATTGCATAACCATATCACAGTTGTCATGCAATTACAATACACAATACAAATGTATAGAACACACCTTGTCTACAACAAAATTCAAACTTTATACACGTGCACTTTTTATCACGTGTGCACTCTCATGCAGTAAGGCAATATTGTCGGTTTTAATTTATACTGATTTTTTTACACACCCTAAGGAAGTTATTTCAGTTATGAAAACGCAATAGATAAAAACTTCAAACAAATTCAAAGAGCTGTCAAAATTAAACTGCTCTGCTGTTAATGTATTATTGCACGTATCTGCGAGAAACACGCACGTGTTCTGATCACAGTAGACAAGCGTTTGTAAGGAATTCAAAAAATTGGAATATAGCCAAGCACACAAATTTAGTATACGCTTTTAATATTTTGCACTTAGGGAGGCAGAAATATAAATATATACAACGAAAAATATGTTTACAAAATATAAAGACTAACGTGTCAATGAAGTAAAATGGCAAATTATTTAAGATTTTCAGAAGAATTCCGTCGTACAGGAACCCCGGGCATATCATTTGTTTTCAATAAATGTTTTTTTTTTTTTTTTAATATATGTATACTTTTTAGTTAAACGTGTAATTAATATCAAAGCTCCTTTGTTAATTCATTCAAAAGTATATACAAACTTACGTACCTTATAAATTACAATTAGAACCTAAGTGTAATTTATAGGACACGCAATCAGGTGTGAACTTTGAAATGAATGAACAACTCCTGAAATAGAATTACCCAGTAGATCAATACACCTGTTTGTATTTAACTATACTTGGTAGATAAACAGGAAGAGTGAACGGGCTAACAATATGAAGTCTATTACTGATTTTGCAACAATACCACCATTGCTTCAGTGTCTGTAGTGTTTTCCTTTAGACATCAGTTTCTCATCATACTCTATGTGTGTAAATTTGAATGTTCCTCTATGGAACCTACTGAACATTTCGATGCCATCTGTCAATAATCCCTTCAAGGAGTTATAGACTACATAGGCTAGCAGGTCAGGGAGTGCTTCTGCTTTCAAAGGGTCAAAGTTCAAACGTTTAAAACCCAATTTCCCATTTCCCTCTATTGCCATATACCAGATAAACAAATGCATATAAAATTTTAAATCCAAACGAAATATATTTTCATTTCAAAAATGTAGTACACGTATATCTGTTAAAATTTCAAATTAATCATATCATAATTTTCACGTTACCTTCTCATCCATAAGCCATACCCATCGAATAGTCTACGAGCTCTATGATATGCGTAAGTATACTTAGATATACTTACAAGTGACACGAATAGATATACTTTACAGTGCTATTCTATGTAACAACATAACTAAGTATTAATGTCCTATATCATTAATTATACACCGTAACGTGTAATTGATTCCACCCGGTTTGCTGTTTGCTTTAAATACAAATTGTATAAATGCTGGTAGTGTTTTCATAGGGTGAAAGAATGACGTCGAAATGCGTTGTAACGTCATGATTAAAAGAAATATTCATCCTTATGTTACAATTTGCGTACATTTCTTCGCAGTCTACAAACTTACACAATATGTATCTGTTGTAAAAATAACTTTCTTCGGAAATAATAAGATCATTCTAAAAGAAGCAGTTCTACTAAATGGTGTTGATGGTTGGTTATCATGTTAGTAAATGTTCAAATTGTAAACAGGAATCTTGGTTGACAGCATGTCTTTGTACAAACTGAAAGTCAATGAACGTGTGTTAGATAGACAAGATGACCAATCACCTCATAATTATTTTCTACATCAATAAGGTTATATCATCAACATATACATCGACAATTATATAACAGTAAGGGTTCATATCAAACTGATTAATACCAACAGTTATATTATACAGTTCAATATCGACACTGGTGGAAAAATACTTGCATACATTCAAGTGCACAAACAAATTTGATATATATACATATGTCAGTAAAACTAATACCTAGTCGGTAGTAAAATATTCTGAAAAAAGTAATTTTCAAGATTGAATAACTGATATTTCGCAAAAGAATATAGTCTAAATACAAAACTGTAACAAGAAAAAATGAAAGAAATTGAAAAGATATTCAGCATAATATTTTATATAGCATTAATAAATGATACTTACATAATCCTTAAACAATATTTCCAAAAATAGAAAAGCAAAATCAGTGTTAGGTTTTATATAAGTAGAAATTAAACGTTTCCTCTAGATTGTAACATATATAATTTAAACAGAGTTGTGAAGAAGAAAAAAGTTGGCAATCACCATAAAGGAGCAGATTAAACATTCAACAGCCCCTGTTCGCTCTAAGCATATCGACTAACACCTTGACAGGGGATCGTTTGGGATGAACACAGCGAGGTTTTATGGAGAGTTAACGGTGATAATTTGTTAATTTGGAACACTGACATCCCAAATGTTATGGGTCTTATCAGCCATCTTTCGTTACTTTGCAATTTCGTAATGAACGTTTAAGAATGGGTGTCTTGTTTGTGGAGATATGGACTGATAATCAACATTTAAAAGTTAAGACTGGGTATAGCGTTAGCAGATTACTCTCACAACCTAACTGTATAGGCCTGATTGATGAGTATAGCTACAGACCTGCTAACGACGTCCTTATCTAACAATGGCACGTGAGGCCAACGTTACTGAGGTGGGTACTATATCGGTAATAACAATGCAGACTTCAGTGGGACTTATGTTTTAAAGGTATGTCACAAACCTGTCGGCATTGCCATGTAAAACTAACAGGCTCTTTGACCCCTTCACATCAATATGTCCAGCGCCTGTCCACCCTGGGCACTGGTCAGTATTGTCCGTGACTCGGGCATGACCTTGTCCAACGACAGAGGTCATGAAATGATTACTTTGGCGTTGTTTCATTTCCAGTACAATATACTTATCACATCAAAGTGAGTCGGCGACTCCTGACAAACGTGATACCTACAATTATAGACAGGTGTGTGGAGTCGGGGGTTTATTCAGAGGGATGACTCATGTTCTCAAAAATGAATCTATAATTATAAAAAATAGCATATTAAGACGTCAATGTCACTCACCGAGTAATGATAACCGTAGATATTACAAATGAGATACCGGTAGGATTGATCAAATAATGTTTAACGTTTCTATATACAGAAAATGTTTGCTTAGAAATATGATTTCGACTTTACTATTAAAAGCTAAGGAAGGTATAGTTTGGTGGTGGATATTTCAATCATATAACATGCCCGGCATGATATTGATGATACGTTTTATGATAGTAGTGGTAACATTTCGTACAATTATTTGATGTCAATTTCCGGTTCATTCATCCTGTTTTACCATGTAATTCTCGGTATAACATGAAATAAAAATAGTCCCTGCCAAAACGTATAAAAGTGCTTAAGGATTTTTTTTCGAAAAATATCTTTTGGAACTAAAATGATTGTGCAAAGGAGTTTAGTTTCTCAAATAGTCATTATCCCGATTTGTGATGTAAAACTGTAGATCGCAGTGGCAGTGCTCGGCAGGAGCTATAGACTCGACATAATACGCTTGATATGTGTAACACGGTATTGCCTAATCACCGCGCGATGAGCCGCGGGCCACAAGTGCAGCAAAAAATAGTCCAGCTCTATCTGTTATGGAATTAGCTTGGTGTGTGTATGAAAATATTTACACATAAGTGACTTCGTCAGACAAATTCTACCGACGCTGAATGGGGGTTGTTTCTCCAGTACGATAGCGGGGCGTTTGATGCACGATTGCCTGAAACCATATTGAAATACTTTCATTCTAATTGACTCTAAATGAGCGTTTTCTTTGTGGTGGAAATTCGCTTCGTAAAGTAGGTAATGAGTTACACCAATCAGCACCGAATCATAATCAGGTCGCTATGTGCAACTACGTATCAACTTCCGGACGTTAATCAACAGCTAAAATCAAAACCATCGGTAGTTTGTTAAGGAGAAAATACATTTGACAGCCTCTTTTGTGAAATGGAAATACATAAAATATCAAAAGAAATATTTCATTGGTTATCCTTACTCTTGCATCCGATATAACATATGTTCAAGCAAATATCATATGGTTAAAACAGTAAGTTTAACTAATTTGCAAGGCAAAATACTGCATATACATAAATGTAGATAGGTATCTCTTTCTGTATAATGCGCAACATTGACATTTATACAGGGATCGAGTATGCATGCTATTGAAATATCACTCTGATATTATCTAGAGTTATCGTCCCTGGATCTCTGAATCATTAGTTCGTCACCAGATGACTCTGATGTTGTCAGTATAAATCATACCAAAATGGGCAGTAACTTGGTCGGCGTGCTGTGAGTCAACAAGTACCGTCTATGCTAACTGTGTATTATATCATTTGATGGTATCATAACGTTAAGCAGAACGCAATAAAATATGATTTTAAAGTTTCACTGAAATGTATCCTTAATTTTAAAAAAAAGACACTTCCTATAAAATAATATTGGGATAACTAACGTATTAATGTTGTTTTTGTACCATACACATTAGTGAATGCTTAAAAGCAAGCATAACTAGTGTCACTATCTGTATGAAACCCTCTGAAACGGTCCTGTTACGTCACTCTACGAGTCAGTGCTATGTCCTTTGATCTATTTTCTATCTTATTCTCTGCATACAGCTGAAACCGACAGAGATTCATTTGATAAATATCAAGCATGCAACATTTCACTAAATATAACTTCCCGAAACCGAATTAATTACAACATCAATCAACAAGCGTTACGGACTGGTAGTGAACGTGGAATGCTTTTTCCCAACTGCTGGTCTCCGAGTCGGGGACTCTTTGATAACAGCACCAATAATTAATACGAGTGAGTAGTCCCTTATTGATTTCCCGGGGTTTTGTTTCTAGATTGGTGATTGAATGATAGCTGAATTCCATCATGAATTTGTATTGTTCCGATCCCGAGCTTAAGTCGACGTAATAGGCTTTTGAATAAACGGTTATGGCTGGCGTAATTCCTGTATAATACCCAAGTATGGATGTGTTTATCGACGTTTTTATCGTAATTGTTTCACCGATTTAGCGCCGAAGCAATCCTAGTCACTAACAATTCTATAAGAAAGGGGAAAAGCGATCATCAGACTTGAATTAAGACGAATTACATGCGTAACATCCGTACAGCCCTTCCTGGAGGTAATACGATTTCCTAGTTTGTCGCAGTGTATTCCACACAACTGTTGCTGCGTTAGATTAAAAAGAGAAGGCGTGTTTGGCAAGGAAACAGGGAGGTTTGTCTGTGTAATACTTCCACTGTTTTAAAGGCTCGTTAGAACATGCAAATAATACGTTTGAATGAAACACTTTTAATATTACCATGTAAAACTAAATCAACGCATTCCATATTAAGTCGAAATAGAATCAAATATTAACATTGAACAAGAAACCAACAACACTTCTAACTACTTCTGTCCACTTAAATATAACATATTCATGTCTTTCTGTATTCCCATACTACTGTGACAAAGTTTACGTTTTTGCTTCAAATGCTGTAAATGTTTTAACGATGAAGTTCCATTTTGTTTAAAAAAAGATCAATTGTGAAAAGGATAAATAATAGTTAAAGTCAAACAGTATCATTTTTGGAAAATATACTTGAAAACGTAACTATCAGACCGTCATATTTCTTGCCTCTATGTCTTAATTTTAAATTGTTATTTTCTGTCGATACATATATCCAGTACATACCACAAAAGCAAAAAACTGTTTGGCACATGTTCCCCAAAGGCGTTCGCGTTGTGTTAAGGAAACTGCCCTTTATCTTACACGGTAACCCACACGTAAAAAAGTCCACTCAAACATTTAAATTGGAAATTGTATTATCGTAGGGATATTTACCTACAGTGACGTTTAACATTGTACAGCCAAATGCCCTCGGCGAAGACTTAATGTATACGACGAGTACGTAAAGTTAGTTCCTGTATCGAACAAAATATTGACATCCAGAACAAAAAAATATGTTAAACTATATATTAGAAAATTAAAAAACAGAAAAAAAGAGAAATATTTGTAAACTTACAATCAAATTTTTCAAACATATCGGCTTAAATATATTTCATTTGAAAAGAATTAAGATAACAATGCTTTATAGATCTGAGATCACGTGACAACTTACACATGAGGAATGTGAGCGCATTCCTGAGAAAAATGTTAAACATTAACATGTTAGATGCAACATAATATTTTTATAACGCAGCTATAAATACAAATGTAATATTCAAAAGATGTATAATGGTGTACATTGATATCAACTTTTTCTGGCCCTTACTTCTTTAAAATATTAGTTAATGGGATATAAAACTATTTGACCTGCTGAGGTGGCAGATTTAGGGTAGTGGATCTCTCTCCGGGAATCATTGTCCCCCGGTGATAGAAGTTAGATAGGGACGCCCAAGTCTTACCTGTCTACAGCTGATAAACAGGTGAAGTCAATCTGACAACACAGGTACGCTCAGTGACACAAAGTAACACGCAGGTAAAAAGTCAGGTTTAACTTCTTAACACCTAGCATGTTGGGTAAGCTTTAATTTGTCAAAGATCATCCACCTCAAAATCTAAGTTACAGAAAAAATATCTAGTTAACACACTTGTGACTGCATTCCTAGATGGTTTTCTTTTCAAAATGTGATACCAAAGGATTGTCGCCAAATGCATGACAAAGCAATTGACAAACGCAAAGAAATGCCTTTAATACCGGGAAATAGTACAGGTATGCAATGCATTTGTAGCATTAATCTGGAAGCGCGTCAATCCGTATAGGTAAGGGATATAAACGTGAACTAAATTTGTTTTAAACAGAAAATTGTATTCAATAAATTTATTTTCAAGTCTATTTTCATGAATATTAACACTTAATAATTATTATCTTAACTTTGATATAAATTTATTTCTTGTCTTGTTTTTACGGTCTCTCAAGTCATGCATGTAATGGTATGCGTTGCAGTAATTCCTCAATTTAAACAGTATGGCATAACACGAGCATAACAAATATACAAGCGGCACTGTTTATCTGATAGGTTTTACGTTTGACATAACATGTTAGGCAAAATAAAAACTATATTATACATTTCATGTGTTTCTCAAGGTCATAAATATCCAGTTTAGTTTCCAGTCGACCCCAGTGCACATGTCTCACACTTCCAGCGAGCACGCCATGCTCCCATCGTGGTACGAGTCGTGTGTGTGTGGTTTTGGTTCCTACAAAAGAAAGAACTCATGATGTATACGAGATCAGTTATACAGTAAAATGTACTCTTGAAAAAAAAAAATTGAAATTTCTTTCCTATGCAACACCTGTCATCAGCTTTACAAACGTATAGTTATAAAGCATGTTGTCCATATTTGTTAAACATACATTTTTTATACAGCTGTGTTTTTCCTTTTCACAATCGAGCAAAAAAGTAACCGCTTTACTGTTAACATGTACACAACAAATCACTAATTGTTGCCTCTGTTTTTGTCACTAGTTTCGTCACATTTACAGTTGAATGGAGAAGGTAAAACTTTGACTGTCTGGTTTAATATGTCCCTTTATTGTATTTTCTTGGCTGTTCGTATGCTGCTTGTTTTAAAGTAATAAACCATTATTTAACTTTCTGTATTCCCCACAGAATAAGACTCATTATTCAATGCAGTTACTCTATGCTTATATAAACTGCAAACGCAAAGTTTCAACATTATTACAATTCCGCCGATAAAGATAATCGAACCCGTTTGTAAGCTGTTCGGAGAAGAGCTAATTGTTTTGCAACCTCTCTTATGAGGTAGCAAGCAATCGATATGGGATAGATGAGGAAGGAAATCGCTTCTTTTACATACAAGAAACAGTCTATAGTATCACTGTTTAGCACGATAGCACAATTACTCTGCCTCTTTCTCTGGAGCCTTTAGGTCTACGTTACAGACATTGCATGCTACTAAAACAAAGTGGCAACATTCCCTAGATATGTCAATCAGTCTATTAACTATCTTTGTTTATATTACCAGGACACAAGAAATAAAAACAAAGCCACACGCTGTTCGGTGGTACTCAGCAGGCAAAAGACTATTCATATTTACACCGACAGGTTTCCTCCACAAAAAAACCCTGCTCCTCTCTCGAAAACCCTAAAAATTGATCACATACTGTGTTTTCTGTAAAAAAGCGTAGATGTGGCAGGGCTTTGTGCTAGAGGGAGAAGCATCTGTAGGATATGTCATGGTTGTTACGTATTACATTAGCATGTTTAGAATCACTTGTAATGAGAAAGGCAGGCAAACAACTACCAACTGCCTTATTAGAGATCGGTGATCCAGGGAGGGTTAATATGCCACGAGGGGATTTTCCTTGAATCTCAGACGTAGCCATGTATAAATATTTGTGATACAATATATACGAAAACACGTCCATTACATGCTGGCGCTAGCTGCCAACTTCAGTAGCCTGGGTAAGATAAAGCGATGTTTCTGTCTTCTCACGACTGCTCAATCCGAAACCACTCTTGATAGTCTTGATGCCTATAATCATTTTACTAGATGGCAACTTCATTTTATCAAACGCCAGAATCCTGTTGAAAATCAAATGTTCCACCCATTTGTAAAGTAGTTGCGGTCATATCTCATAACATACAAAGAATTCCAGCTTGCCGTTTAAAAATAGTTTGCACGAGGTTCTGTGCGATATCAGATATACAACGCCGTGTAACTACTGATAAGTTGGGTACGGAACGAGAGGGTGTACGAAATGGAGGAATAAATCTATTCTTGAATGCAATATCTAACTCATGTGTACAGATGTTGCAGAACCATTGCGGTGTTGATCATAGAATAGTTGATAAGCTGGCATTTCATTCATTTTTACTATAACAATATGGTAAGGTATTAAATCTAGCAGTAACATAATGACTCGGCCGTTACAAATGCTTTAAGCTGAAATTCAATGTATCGTAGCTCAGGTTGCACACGGGATTGTTTGAGTGTAGCGTTTCTGTGACCCTGACTGACGAGATCAAAGGGACAATGGGTTAGGTATACTACTGTGTAGAGTTTATATGACCCCGACACTGACGAAATCAAGGTAACAGCGCGGTTTGGCTTACAAATGGTTGACTAGTGTGTGTTGCACCATTCATACATACTGATAAACACCACCTTTTTAATGTCCCACACAGTAGCGCGACGCGAGACTGTATCTCACAGACATGGGAGAAACGTATGTGTAGTTTCAGTGTTAATAGCTTGTTGTACAAATGGCTAACAGAGGTATTTGTCTCCTGGCGTTATTTACGGATGAGGCATGGCACTTTTATAACCTCGTGACAAACGACATCGTACATTTGTAGACATATCTCTAGCGTGTTGTCACCAGCTCATTGCCAGTAAGAACGTTTTTGACCACAGTGTCCTGTTTTTTTGTTTCGGACAGGCAATGATTTACCGTGGTGCCACCTAATGTCGACAACGTAACGCTGTCGTCATCTGGTGTCAACTGAACTTTTATTAAATACCCGGATGTGACCCCATGATACATCACTTTGCAACTCATGTTCCTTGTCTTAGTAATGATTTGCTGACACGAAAGGAGAATATTTGAGGTCATACATCTAAGTCATGTCCTTGTCATGGGAACAAGGCTTTTTAAATACTTACTTCATTATATAAATCTCCAGACTGACAATAGACGATGTTTTCGTTCAAAACTTTCCCCTTTAAGCATTACATTGTTTTACGTCGCCCTTAAAGATTAAGTAAAGTGGAACCAAAACGAGGCACTTTTAATAGGCCACAAAACTATTTTTATGAATACAATCTATACAACCCCATCATAATATAAATACATTCACATAACATATAAATTTGTCCATGCAATTTTATGATATTGTAAAATATCAAAAAAGAAGATCACAACTTAAATACATCAGTGAGTAAAATGTGTTTAACTGATAAGTAAAGTGCAGTAATCTGTAATAAATGCACTATCATAGCACAGGCTTATAAGATATTATGATGCATTATGTACAGTACTTCCTGTGGGGAGCAGTTATTATTTAAACGTTATTTACAACGGCTTTTGAGCGGAAATGACACAAAAAGAGTAATGACATTTTACTTCACTGATCTCAAACATCATAAAACTAAATTACAAATGGATACTGCTATCAGTTAGTGATGTAAAGTTGTATCGCTGACTACACCACGAATAACTATTGGCTGTTTTCTGGGTCTCTAAAGTCCGATAAAGCATAAGCCGGTATCCTGCTGTTTTTTCCATATATTCTTCTCTGCCGTCTCCCAATAGGCCTTGCCACTCGCTCCCAAACACACACACACACGATTGATACATGTAATTTGGCCTGGCGATAAACAGAGTTATTAGATTAGACTGAAAAGGTCTCTTTCCTCTACACCCATGCTAAAGGCACATTAGGAACCAATCCTGCTTCATATCTATATAATTTGAAAGTCGTTCTCCGCTCCATGCAAAAGCTTTGCACGATAGTGCACGTGAATTACCATTTCTAATTGAATCTGTGTACACAGCTTCTGTACGTATCTTTACAGTTATAGCCCCAGTGATGTTTCCAAACCTCACTGTAACGTTTCGTAAGGGCACGAATATCATAGGCGCCTAGGGTATGCTTAAGTCTACTTTTGAAGCAACTGGTATTTCTTCAATCAGTGTTTCAATCACTGTTGTAAAGGTAATTGAGAATTCAGTGACAATTGCATTAGCTCTATAAAACAATTACCGTGTTTGGGTAGAGCATTGACACGGTATATATATCATTACCACAAGTGCATTAGAACGGCAGATCAATGGGTACATAGAAACAGGCGTTTTAACCAGGTAATCGTAAATATATATCAAAGCACTTTGTTAACTAGCTTTCTCTCTCACGCCAGAATATAATTAACCAAAGTTTCCCATTCCGTAGACAAACTACAAATCTACTTGACCGAAGCAAGGAACAGCTTCATATTGTCGCCTCCACCGACGTTAGAGACCCCTTGATTGCATGGTAATGACTGTACCTATCATCAAAAGGAGAGTCGAGTGTATTCCATATTCTAGTCCCCGACAAGTTCCAGCAGTAGATCTGTGTGTCAAGTGGCTGCCATCTTTATAATCATGGGGAGCCGTCATGGGGGCTAAGTCTCAAAAACGAACATATACACAATTTATCTCCAATCATAGATTGTATTTGTATATATTCCTCTGCAATGTCTTAATAATATGGAGATCTATACTTGCATATTGTCATATTATATAAGATTCAATAAGATTCATCAGTTTGGAAATACAAAAACGGTTTATTACGTACATTGTAAAACTATGTCATCATATGTATTTTTGTCTTATGAAACCAATCGTATGATAACAAATTCGGTATTTTTAGTTTTGAAGCTTATGTTTCTCATTCTTGTAAATGTGTTTGACTTCCCGTATGGACGTTTGTTGATAAATGCGTTCGCTCCATAAAGCAACCTTTCAATGAAAATATCATGCATCTGTTATGAAATTTCAGTGAAATTTTTCCCGAAAAGAATCGTTATCGTTCTAGTCTAGACTTCAGCCGTCTGCTCGTATCATCGGTACAGTGAGACATACCTTTCGTCAGTGAAGCAGACGCACATTGAGACATCACGCTAATTCACGCTGTCATCATACATGTTCACTAGCCACTGGTCAGACTGCTCGACTCCACTCTATCGGCCGATGTTATCCCTATGGCTCATTATAGCTCGTTTCGATGCCAAATGTCGGCTCTTCATTCGTTCAACAGCCATTATTAATTTAAATCAAACAGTAAAGTGTACGGTCCCCTCTACTTCCATCAACCCGAGGGTGATCCCGGCAGACAAAGCCAATCGTCGTTACAGCCTTTCTTGGGAGTAATATCTTCAGCTTAATTTTCGTTATGTCGTATGGTCGTAGTGAGACAATCTCGTCAGGTTCCACTGAGATAGCCCTTCTTGGAGAGCTGATCCCATCAGCCAAACGATCATAGAAGAGGAGCATTATTTGTTTGAAGTGGGTAATGGCTTAGGCCCTACGCAATGGTCGGTAATAATTGAATGATAGAATTGGCGTATTTATGGGCGATGCTTTCTATGGCAGAGACAAAGTTCTTATCTGAGGAAATGGTTTCTATAACGTAAGGGTTCCATAACGAGATTGCAGGGCATCCCTGGTGTGTAAGATAGGGCGGAGGACACCACTAAAGGGCTGGGGTCAGACAGGGACCATACATTGTCTCCCAATATTTGCCTGCTGGTTCCAGCAGTAGGGTTATTTACACTGCCCACTGCAATCTCTCTGTCTGGTCATAGCTCTATAAAGTCGGACAGCACTAACCTTGCGTAGGCCATTTCCATTTCTCATCGTAATTGAGTCTTGCCCTATTTGTTTTACTATTCATAATTCTATCTTTGATAGTCGTTATTGTCTAACGTTGAGAGTCCGTCCTCCACTAGTACCAATGCTTATTTTCATGTCTTTATCACAATGACGTCACCGTTTTAATTAAAGCTGGACGACGTCGTATTGGCTGTGTTACCGAGAGTTCGTGTACCATGTTTTACACGAGATTAACATGACACTAGGAGTTGCTCCTGCTTCTTAATTCATCACAAAAATCATCAGGCTTGATGTATTTAAAACAAACACAAGAGGTTTTCTGCATAGAGTATGGTGATTTGGAATATTACAGCACTTTTTTTTACTTATTCCTCATAGATATGGTATAGTGGTATATCTATATAACTGAATTTAGTAAGTTTAATCACTGTGTTCAATATAGCGTAATGGTTGTGTTTACGTATAGGTTGTTGTACCGTTACTCTAATCCTTCGTTGACGTGCCCAGGTGTACACACTGAGCCTTCTTTACAATCTATGCTGCTCTAATACCCAGATGGAGAGAGTTTTAGCCGTTAAATCCAGCGAATGCTAAAATCAGTCAACCTCCAAACGCCTTGTAGGACGCATACAGTGTGAAATCGCTATTTAAATAACTAGAGAATTACAATTAAAACAGACCGTACGCACAAAGAACGGTCTATACACACAGACACCGAGCCCTTTAAAGGAGAGCCAGCAGGGGAGGTAATCATGTGTAATAGTTCTAAGTAAATAAGACCTCCCCCTATAAAAAGCAATAGAATGTATCGTTCTGTGACCTCTAAACGTAAATACCAGTAGGTCCTTACTCGAGTGGAAATTGATTCTATAATAAAGGTTAAGACGAAGCGAGTGAGAACGAGGATTTGATTTCCGCATTTCTAACTGTATATACAATCCCCATATTTGTTCCTGTAGATGAACACCTAAATATGTCTTATATGGCTATTTGATTAATGAGTTGTTGGTCAATGAAGATATATAGGATTGTATTCTGTTTTATATATACGGAAAAGCAGGTTAAACGTTTTCTCAAATGTTAGGTATTTCAGATTAAAAAAACCCATAATGAAGTTCGATTTATAAGTAGACGCTTATTGGGAGCGCTACCACATAGAGTTAGAAATAACGCTGAAATAATATTACTTCGGTAATATAGTGTCTACTAGAGCTTCAGTGGCATTAATACGGTAATCAAGCGTGAACTAGTGCTGTTTTTATATAACTACGGTAATTTAGTGCAAGATAGAGACCTGGTGATATAAGTACGGTAATATAGTGTGAAATAGCGGTGTATTGCTATAGCTTCGATAATATAGTTTGAAATAGCGGTGTATTGATATAACTACGGTAATATAGTGTGAAATAGCGGTGTATTGATATAACTACGGTAATATAGTGTGAAATAGCGGTGTATTGATATAGCTACGGTAATATAGTGTGAAATAGCGGTCCATTTATATTACTACGGTAATATAGTGTGAAATAGCTGTATATTGATATACTTACGGTAACACAGTGTAAAATAGAGCTGTAATGCTGTTACTACGACGGTAATATCGCTATCGGTGATAATGGTAAACTTGTGAAGTATGCCATCATTTATTCACCATTACACAGATCTGGTGCGAGATATCGCCGTTACGTGGCTAATTCTCCATCTCATCACTGTTGTCTATTGTGTAACCGAACTCATTTATTCCCAACATTCATTTCTTCACTCTATCAAAACACACAGTACTGTTATACGTTACCCTATTCAACCATTAGCATGCGAACACATGTTTCCAATTTTCATATGAAAATGTAATATTTATGTCGATTTAATGGGTATAAATGATGTCTACGTTTGTCCGTCTGCTGAAATGTATTCATAACGTTGCTTTCATATCTGAAAAATTATTCTCATTTTTTATTTGTAAAAAAAGCGTTTCACATGAAAGCACAGAGAAAGTGTTTGTATATAAAAGTTTTGAATAATGAAGGCACTTAGCTAGCCTTCGAAGTGATGCATTATACCCTGTTAGGTCGTGCCACCACGTGTTACTACGGAAATCTATCATACTTCGTAAGGCAAACATATGTAAAACTCGAGAAATACGTGTTATTTGTCCGCCGGCTAACCCTGCATATAGGATGTTTCCATTGGCGATTTATGGAGGTGGCAGGGTTCGTTTGCAGTTAGTGTTTTTCTCTAGTACAATGACACGCATTAGGTTAACCTGTACAATTGTAATTAGAGTTAATGATAATATAAGGTACATGTACCTGACATTCCAACCGAATCCCTCTACAACAGCCTTTTCACTTTAAGTATCACAAGACAGCTTGGTAGATCAACGACACACACATACATACTCAGTACTGTTGTAGCTTGGGTAGCAATATCAGTATGACAACTGGGCCACTTTTGCATCGGTCCCAATCTTGGTACGTTAACAGTTGGCGTCACCCTAGATTGGATACTCGCAGGAAGCTTTTGAATTCAATACATGTCTTTAAGGCAAGTCTTTAAAGCAAAGCTAACTTCATATTCGTCATTTCAGATTTTTTATTTCTACTCTTTTCTTGAATTGTGCATTCGTTACAGGAGAGCCAACAAATGTTTATTGTGAAAATGGTTTACTTCAATGTTGCACTTTAGTCATGTTTCGTATGCCTCATCATCGAGATTTGTCCCACAAAGCAAAGTAGTAAATGTCATGCCAGTCTTTGGCGTATATTTAATACCTTACAACACATTTCTACCCTCTATTCTTTATTTGAGATTGTTTACATAATAAGCCGTAAGCTTTTGTCTTAAATTTTTCGGTTTTTTAGTTCATTGGAACAGGGAATGTGAAAGAACCTATTTCAGCTTTTCTGAGCCCCTTAGTTCTTGTTGTGTCTTCAATATCCCTAGCAAATACGGCCAGATAACAGCAGAGTGTTGGGTCGTACACCCTCACACCTCCACGTGGCCGACCTTTCACGGAATGCATCAAATATGTATTCCTCTTTGTCGCAACGGTTTTAACTCCTGTCGCTGTTTTGTCACATGCCTATGATACCAGGTAACATGTGGAATCCCGGGCTACCCTGTGTAGTTACAACCCCTTCTCCCTGTGTGAACCCGGTCGCGATCAATGACCACTGTGTCCTTGCACATGGCTGACGTCTAGTGGTGACGGCTACGACCAGGAATCCAGTAGCCCAGATTCTAAGCCTTGTTTGCTTGACGTAGGACAATATGACGTTAGTTAAGCTGACTGCTCTTTTAAAACTTGTGAATATTACTGCAAATGGTTCTCGAGTGTGTTTGTATCTAAACAGGGTACATTGACTGTAACTCTTTGTCATCAAGTCGGCCAATTATTGAGCGCATGTAGGCAACTTACTGTCGCGTCAGAAGCAAACTGCATAATTTAAAGTGGACTTCAAATGTCACTCTGAGTATAAACAATCACGTCAGTACTTCTATAAACACATTAAATGCTGAAGCTCTAAAACCATGTTTATCAAACTGTAAACTTCAAAACTAGCATTGCTTTCGATACTATGATATGAAATTTTCAAACAGTTTTAAACCAGAATTTGGTGCACACCGGAAGTGAGTATGCAAAATAGATTTTGAAAGCAGCAATTCGAAATATTTATCACAACTGAAAATCCATATATCAGCCTCATTACATCGTAAAATTACAGGTAATTGGGCCCGACAGGAAATGCGACACCTTTGATTACGTGTCCTGAAACACGTAAGTGGGCCATCCCGCTCAGACAGATAATTGCCTAGTATACCATAACAATTAGAGGTGGCCCTTGTCTCTTCCCTAAAGGGAGAAGTCAAAGAAACGCCGATTGAATAAGATGTCAATACAGGTAACGTTTTCATATAAACTGTTACATGTAAGTGTTCATCAGACCATAAACTATGATATATGACAACATGAATATGTAAACAGTCGATCGTATCTCCTATTTGAAGCCATAAAAATTAATGTTTAATTTGTAAAACATACATTTTTAACTCATTGTATTATCACGTGTCCTCTTATCAGCTGACGTAACGACAATCACTGAGACATGACGTCATGGACGCTCCCACTGCACGTGCGACACGGTTCACCTACTGCGAGATTTGAGCGTGATTTATGATCCGTCCTGTTATCATCTGATGATGGAGATTGGGTGGTGATGATAGCCTCCCTCTGAAGTACACGAATTTTTATAGAAATGTATCAACGTTTGTGTAGTTCTTCAGAACTGCTATAAATTTAAGATTTTATACTCTTTGTACGGCTGATGTTTGGGTTTATGTTGCGTTCCATAGATGGTTAAAGGCGATAACCGACGACCCGTGAAGGAAACCTACCCAGAAATACATAAAATATACAAAACTAACATAAAATATACATTCTGTTTACAATTCGGGTCAGAATAAGTGCACTGTTCACAGCCAGGGAGAATGTTATCACATACAAGCTTGGTAGACACTGGTTTACAGTCACATACAAGCTTGGTAGACACTGGTTTACAGACACATACAAGCTTGGTAGACACTGGTTTACAGACATATACAAGCTTGGTAGACACTGGTTTACAGACACATACAAAGCTTGGTAGATACTGGTTTACAGACACATACAAGCTTGGTAAACACTGGTTTACAGACACATACAAGCTTGGTAAACACTGGTTTACAGACACATACAAGCTTGGTAGACACTGGTTTACAGACACATACAAGCTTGGTAGACACTGGTTTACAGACACATACACAGCTAACCTGTCGTTACTATGACAGCTTCATAAACATATTAATTATAATCGTGTCATCTGTACTTAGTTTGACAAATTCGTTCACATACACACTGCATATGAATTCGTATCTCTTCTTCTTTGGTGAAGTTACTATATCAAATTACAAATGTGATGACAACTTTGAAGCGTTATTTACCGTTTCATTTCCATTTACGTGAATATTTTATGGTAATGAAAGGAGAACCAGCGAGAGAAATACTATTTATCATAAATACTGCATGTTAAATAAATTTGTCATTTATATAAATTTTCTTCCCTGCCGTAAACAGTTACACGATAACGATAATGATAGCGTAGGCGAAGTAAAACATCATCATGGTAATAGTAATTGAACGATGTAATGCGATTCAATAAGTGTCATCTAATAAGAAAACTATGCGTTCTCAAAACTAAAACGTAATTACTTTTCTGTTTTCTGTTATCGTAAGACAGATAATTCCACGGATCTACAGCGGAAAAGCAATTTTTAAAAATTAGAAGTCTTCGAAAACGGTCGATTTCAAAAACGTTGTCGTTATACTTACGAACTAGAGGTCTGTGACGTTGCTTTCTGATACATTTTTGTTATACTGAAATATTTGAAGCTTATGAACCGTCGCTTTTCAGTGCGTTCTTGTTATAATTAATTAGAAGTCTACAAATTGTCAATTTCTGAAGCGCTATCGTTATACTGAAGAATTAAAAGTCTATGAATGATCGCTGTCTGATGTATAAATGCTGTTTTGAAAAATAAGAAGTTTGTAAACAGCCACTTTCAGATACTTCATTCTTATACTGAAGATTTAGAAGTCTACGAAAAGGCTGTTTTCCTGTGTTTTAGTGTTATACAGAAAATTGAAGTCTGAGAACGGTCACTTTGTGAATCACTGTTAATACGCTCGACGGTGCAAGGTTTATGGAAGAAATTCTTGAAAATTAAGCAAAAACTAGTTAGTCAATAAATACAGTTTACTTGCTAGTAATTATGATGTGTCGTACGTTTTAACATTTAGGACAGTCATTAATTCGTCCGGGCATACAGTACAAGAGCTAGACACAATGGCTGACAACATAACAGAATGGCAAAGATTTACGAACAAGTGCATGACCGTGAAAATGAAAAATGACCACGAGACATTCCTAGTCATTATCCTACTACAATAATAATATTACCTTATTGTATACAGTAAGCTGTTAAGAAGGTGCAGACGGTTTAATGTGACAAGTAGTAACGCTGAATAACATGACACTCGGGTGACAAATGTGCCTTAGAAATCAGCATGGGTGACATGTTTTGCGTCGGCCATAATCTGAAGTAGATGACTTGTTCACTTGTCACTAATAGAATAATTTGTACTTTCTTTCTTTCATAGATGCACTCAAACAATTTTAACGAAAAATGTACAAAATATTTAAATAAAAAATATTTTATTTCAACAAATTTTTATCCATGATTGTATATGAATTGGATTGAACAACAGGCTATACCAATACCAGTTCTCTCCGGCATGCATTTGTATGCAACAGTATTATAATATAAAGTGAAATGAGAAATTGAAAAAAAATATACAACATATCTACACAACAGATATCAAAAGCAATATATGACCAACATCGACTTGTCTCTTCAATGTTGAGTGTGTTCTGGTAACATTAATTATCGTTGATAAGACCTATTGTATCTACGTAAAGAGTTGTCAAAGTGGAGCAGGTATATCAAAGAAACAACACGGTGGATTATGTATCATCTCTTAGCTAGATACGTGTAGTAGGTCCGTCCCGCAAATGCTTGTATACTCTGACTGGATTAAAGGATTTAGAGGCAGGCCTTACCTGTTAAAATAGCCGCGTATCCAAGACCGGGGGCCCACCCTAACTTCAGTCCACGAGTTATGCTTTCTCTCTCTTTCCTCTGTAAACAAAACTTTCAGTAGTTTACTAGAATACAAAGCATTGTTATCTTCGTTGTACTTACTGATATTCCTATATATTCTCCCGGTGTAAAACAGTGAAAAAAGCTTACTACTACCATTAAATATGTCAATAGATCAACTAGAATGAGAAAAGTATGAACGGACAGTTGTTCGTTCGTGTACCAATATTAAAAGACATAATTAAACATAACATTCAACATTTTCCTGCTGGTAAACCATCAGTCTCAAAGTTGGGCAAAACCTGGTAGCGGAATGTTATTCTTATATGATTGTCATGTTATACCAGTTCAAGCATAAATGATCTGCTGATAGAAAGCAGTATATTTTAAGTTATAATGGATTGATAGACAACTGTCCACTTACTGTTAACTTTCGCCATATGTTGGGAAAACGTTCGGTATTAATTGTAATTCTTCTGACCTTAGTAACCTTTGTTGAGTCCAAAATATATAAAATACGCATATAATGCAGTTAAAAAAGTTTGCTTTGTTTGGCTCTTTACATCGACATGTTTAATTGTTAAATGTGTGATCCCTTCTTGGTATTTCTAATGATCAGTGCATACCTCTCTTTTCCTTTTAAAATCACCTACTTAAGCCTACAATACTTTTGCGACCGGAGTCGGGTTTGATAAGGGAAGCAAATGTTCTATCACTTCAGATAAAAGTATCTTAGTTTTGCAAATATGTGTAAACAGATTTGGTACGTCTTTTCATGTAGAATTCTATCATAGATTATGTAGCTATCAGAGTTGATTAAAACTGAAAGTGGATTTATCATTCGAGCCTTCTTTTATTTACCCCACCGATATCTGTTGCTCAAGAGATATCATAACGTGCGTATATATGTTTATGTATGTGTATATGTGTGCCACATTCTATTTGAAAGGGGCAAAGCATATGAAATGGTTGATTTTGCTTTGGTTTCATGAAACATCTGAACTTAAATATTTTCCCTTAACTTTGATTTTCAAAATAAGAAAAAAATCATTCATTTTTTTAAAACAATAGCGAAAAAACGCACCTCAAGAAAAACGACGTTCATGAAACCGGCTTATTATCCCCTGAGCTACTTAGGTAAGACTGCAGGGAAACGGTGGCGAGATACTCGCAACCTAATACAAGTCGAAGGTGTTGAAGAGAACACGCCATATGACACCGCGGTATTTGTAATAGTTGTTCGTATAGACAGTGACAACACAGGTGTTCGCAAAGTGTGTCCTCACAGGTCCTTGGTAGTAAGACCTGCGGTACTGATGCTGTGGCAGGGTCCAGGTGTTCCCCGCGCATTCATGTTTATGGCTGTATATATCAACGGAAATGTCTTCAAATGCCTACATTGCATGGACTGATTGAGCCCATGGGGACTAATTACACCTAGCTAGGGTTCAATGGGTCCCTTGCAACCGATGAGGAAGATTTTGGCCATATGAGCCTTGTTGGGACCGAATTTGACCATCGATCAATATGAATTATCTGCAGGGCCGCGAGTATTAAGATTCTGCGCCTGACCAGAGAACGCCGATTTGGTGCTGACGGTCTGGAAGTGACATCCTTCTCTGATCTAGCATACCCCATTGTGCAACATGCTGTGCTTTTGTTACACGCTCAATAGAGAATATACATGTAAACCAACTTGTCAGGGTAAACACAACATTTGTTTCTGTCAGTAAGAAAGCCAGCCCTTGTCAGCTTCCGCTACTCATTGTCATGGAAACTATTCCTGATATTTCTAACTGAAAGCCAAGTATTTCTTCATTGGCCTCGGGATGGTGTGCGAAAAAAATATGTAAGCATATTAGACGCTTAACTGTGTAATGGAACGCCAGCAGGACTTCGAGTCTGCAGGAATACTAATGAGAGTCGGACTTAAGAATTAACTGCTGCTGGCGTTTATTGTAACTGTAAAGGAGTATGTTAAGAAATGGGATAATATTTAAATAGCATTATGTGATATTTTCGCTGCGGTAGAGGCACTAATCAATCAAAAGGATTGTCATAAATTGGAAGCTGTTTTTGTTTGTTTTTCGTTTGCATTTCTGTCGTTTGATTGCTTTAGTTAAAGGTTCAGTTTAGCTTTAATTTCTGAACCCCGTCTATGCATCCCATTTAAAAATACTTTACGTCTTTAATCATGTAAAAGTCAAGTGCTCGATCCCCTCCCCACAAACACAAAAAAAAACGTATCGTTAATATCCTTTTTCTATTATCAATAAAAAAATGCATATCATCACAACACAATCATAAATTTTATCGGAAAATATTTTTTAAAACGGTTTTAACATTTTTAACTTCGACAATACTTGTCTAGTTTACATAAGTAACTATCTTAGCCCCAGTATCAGTCGCTTGTGTACAATGCTAATATGTGTGAAGTAATTGTAGGCTTTAGGGTGACTACGGTAAATTCTTTTATCACCCCCTGTAAATCTCGTTTTACAGTATTAGAGAATAGCGCACTTTACATAGGACGGCAAGTAAATAATTTAACATTGAAATAGAAAACTGAATCTCATAAATGGGAAAATAAACGTGTATTAAACCTACTTAAGTTATAAATTCATGTTTATATACCATAACACTGCCATCGCTTAAACTGCATCGCGATTCCGAATATAATTTGATATCTTTAAGTATTATTAAAAAATATGTCCATCTTGCATTTTTCTGGTGTGTAAAAGAGTATTATAAACATGTATATATATCAAGGTGTGATTGTGTGTACACTCGGACAACAATACCCCTACATACTGACATCTACATACCGTGGGGTTGTGTATAGAGATACAACAGACGGTTGATATATATACCAATAAATATTTCAGTTCGTACTGGCAGAACAGGACACCCGGGGTAGGCTAGCCGTGTTTTGTTCGGGTAGACTGTATGCTACACACACGGGGCCATATTGTCGTGTGTTTAACACAATACAAAAGTCGGCTGGGTTTGGGACAATTGCTAGATCTTTATCGCTGCTTTAATTCCGCTCCTATTAGGAGACTGGCGACTGTAAGATTATCTCTGTCCACGGTTTACATAACGTAGACCTACCTGATGTCGATCTACCCGTAAAGCCTCACAGTGTGGTAGGGTTAGATATCCTATAAAGCTTTATGCGTTTGTTGCTTTGTTCATAATAAGAATTAAGATTATGCAAAACTGAAGAATTCCGTCTTATGATTCTATTCAACAACGTTGACATGTCAATTTCAATTATCAGATGTTTATTCGAAACACAAACAAACTGTGTGATATATTTAAATGTAAGGTTTAAGCACACGTAATTTACGTCCCGTTTATTCGTCGCCAATTACATATTTAGAATTATAGGGAGAGCGGCCGTTTTTTTTTTATATCAAGACGTTTATAAAGCTTTCCCGTTTAAAATATGTTTTGTTCTCAAGAAGCGCTAATCTCTGACTATTGTTTATTCTTTCGTGACCCTTGATGTAACCCGATCTAGCTTATGCCCATTCTTTGGCCGTCCCTGATCGAACACCGATTTAGACTCTGACCACTCTTCAGTTGTCCGTGAAAGGAAGACCGGTCTAGACTCTGACCATCCGTTGATTGTTTTCCATTGGCCGCACATCTATTAACTAAGTGCTTTCAGTTCCCATACGAAAGTACTTTAAGATATATAATGTTCTCTTAAATACGATTTAATTATTTTTGTTTTACATTTTTTTTCGCTAAAGTTCACAGCGCAGGACACAGGTATAGGCTATGTGAGAGAGATAAGCCAATCAAACGCATTGCTTAGCGAGTGCCCAGAACACTTTCGCTGCGGAATGATTTTGGTTGAGATCAAAGTCTGTTAGGTTTGGTATTTGACTTCCCCAAGTGACCCGTCGTAAAGAGTGCGATAAACTGATAGACATGTGCCTATTCATTGTAAAGACTTTATACTGGGTTTTTTTAAAACGCTGAGGGCGCCATTCAAGTACACTACTTATACATATCATGCATGGCTTGTCGGCAAAATTAAACAAATGAAATTCGCTTTCTATTGATAATTATATAGACTTATATAAGACAAAGAGTAAATCGGATGGAAACATTCTTTGAATTATGTCATAATTTTCGTTCTTAATGAAGTAAATTCGACCACCAGCGTGCTAACCTATATTGCCTTTAACCATGTACTTGGTGAAATACTGGAGGAAACGGAAGAATTTGATTGAGTCGGAAAGATAAAGGTAGTTTAACCCCTCAAAACTAATTGAATTAAGGAATAATGGTTATTGGGGTACACCAGCCCGGCCGAAGGAGGAAGTCTTGGTTTGATTAGAGACCCCATATGGTAATTGTAGCCCTTCAGCCCCGGATCGTTCAGTCCCTGTCATGATTTGTGGTAGGATGTCAGTGTGAGTTACCGGACTTCCTCACCTCCGCTTCACATCTAATTCGACAAGCATAAAGCACCTGTATGACCTTATTAGGGTTGTTCACACCTCGTTTGAGAGCCAGGCGTGGTTCGCACATGCTCTGGACCCGGTCGCGCATCCTTTCGCATCAACAGCTTAACGTAATATGGATTATCGTCTATAAATAAGTCCCTGATTTGAACATTTTAATTGGGTAGTGTTAATAAGCCAATATTCAGAGATGTGCAGGACACCAGACTCGTTGATTTATCCTAGGGACAGAGATATATGTCTGAAATGCAATGCTTTTCATGTTTAAGTCGGATGAGGAGACTTTAAAGATTAGTGTTCGGTGCAGGGCATGAGAATTGCAATGTATTTTGAGTTTTTACGACGCCAATGGTAGACATGTTCATAGCATTTCAAGTACGTCGTATTACACAGCACATATGTGACGACAAAGTGCATCTTCATCGCGACGCATGAAAAAAGTATGACGGATGAAATTTCTTTATCAGGAATTTACTATTTCCACGGCATTGGGACCTACAAGTTCTTCTCGGCACACAAGATCGGATCATTTCTCATACCAGTGATCAAATTGTCTGCGAGTCTAATTCTCGTTAGTGTCTAAGATGTTCTACCGTGCCTCCTCCTAGAGGGGGCAGCCTACTCAGCGCTGGTGCATAAGTTTAATGGATCGCTCTCCAGGAGGATGTGACTACTCCAGTACATATATCTAGGAACGTCTCAATGCTAATTGCTCTCGACAAAGCTATTTGCAGCTATTCTCAACATTAAAAGACCTTTTTGTGCCGTCGGTTTTACCAGCGGCAGCATAAACCCAGCTACTTACCAGTTTCAAACAATCTTTAAAACTCCGAGTTCTGAGACGGATTTCGATGTAGCCAACCCTATGTTGTAGTTTATCTACCTCCTAAATCTCCGGTCGGACCGATTACTCGCATCTACACTCCTTTTCATGTTACGGTTCTCAACATTCTCAAGTCCCCCTCCCCGTAGAATATGGCGGCCCTCCCCACCACACAGGCGCCCGGAGTACGTCAGGAGTCGCACAGTCAAGTGACAGCTTCATTGGTATCTCAGAGTTATATAGCCCCCCGATTATCTAGTTCCAGTTTTCTCAACTTACAGTGTATATCTATATAGCTGTAAAACTTCAGACATGGAATATAAACGGCTACAGTGCAAAATAGAACATGGAAACAGCAACAATAGGTATCTCTCCGTGAATTAATGAGTGCGAACGAACACTCATAATCCCTAAAAACAATCAGTGCTTTGTACAAAACGGATGGCAATATGCATATACGAAATAAATGATTGTCAAAGCACTACAATATGTATCTCATTTTCGAAATGTGTGAAAATTAGTGAGTGACGTTTTTTGTCTACTTGACCTCATCCCATCTTCAAAGCAATTCTCCTTCACAGTTATTAAATGTATGTATGCACGCTAAAGATTGCGTGCATTTTCACGGGTTTTTATGCCATTCATTAGTTTGTAAACAGCTGTTATAGTTTGGTATATATATATATATATATACACTCTCAGCACCACGCGTAAAACCCGAGATTTATATACTCGTTTTCCTATTTATAGTTTATGTTGACTTTGCATGAAATTGGATTGACTCGCCACCAATCTTTCCGGAAAATAAGTCCGTATGTCTACCCGTTGGTTGTTGGAGACTCTTTAAATCGATTTGTTTGAATGGCGACCCTAGTTTAATACCGATGACTTGTGCTTGCGAGGGCATACTCGGGAAGGGTTTTATTCTGCCGTTGGGTCTATTTTAAATTTCATGAATTACTTTTTTATCGACGACGACGATGGTGAGATGTTGGTAGGAACGTGTGTGAGCTATGGTGTCGGGTTTATCTGAGCGGCAGTACAGATAGATGAGACGCAATCGAAAACTAACAGTTAATTCTAGATCACTCAAAGGAAGCTCTTGCGAAGTCTCGTTGATGTATTTGAAGACAGTCTGTACGAATCAACCAGGCATCTTTATTTGATAGCAGACAACACCGATAGATGGCGTGGTTTTGTAACAGTTGAGTTGTACCGTGAGTCATACCAAGGACCTTAAAATTAATTGTCCAAATTCAATTAGCTCTGAAATGGCGTTCGTCATAAAATTGTTTTGATACCGATCTACACCGAATCTTTGGTTAACTGAATTTTTTTTTTTAGATCATCAAAGAATCTCGAATTGACTAAAAATATATTGAAAATGTTGAATTTAGCAACCATAATTATGTTACATTGTACAACACAGATTATCATAATATGAAATAAAAAAAACGCTTCAATGTCTACACAATGGTAGGTAGCCAAACGGTCTTAAGTCTGTCTTTACAAGTGGTTCAAACATTTGACGAATCTCGAGGGGAAGTTTGGTCTTTCCTGCTCCTGGTTTATCTCGAGAAGGAAGAAAGGGGAGGGGGTCCCGCCTGGTTGCAACGCCGTGTTCCGTTACATACACAAAATGCTATTTCGATTGTACATACCTCCCCCGACGTGCGATATGTGTTTCCCAGGCACGCGCCCCCGTCTTGTTATGTAGCTAACGTTACCGGAACACACCCGTTCAATGTTTGTTATGATATGCACATTCATTGACAAGCATTGGTATTCGATCAAGACTTTAGCAAAGTATGTTTACAGTCAGATCGCAGATGTAACCCCATACAAAACACTGTGCGCCCACTACAGCGCTAAATGTTACAAATACAAGCTGTCAGCGCATGTTTACTCTTCTGATTATTCAATTTTCTTTCTAAACAGGGTTTCGGTTGTACTGTGTGTATAACAAATCTGTGAAAATAGTCTTAACACGTAACAGTTAACGCACGTTCCGATAGCGTATTGTAGTAATGGTGGGAGCGTATCGATAATATATAGGTCAACAATCTTCATGTCTTTGCCTAAGACAATCCAATATAAAGAAAATAAGGTTTAAATCATTCATGTCAAACCTTTGCGTTTATATTGGGATTGATATTCTTGTACAACAACATGCACAAGCTTCTGGCACTTGGTTTTCATTTACAAATATATTATTATTCATATTCTCTATTGCCTCGTTTGCTGACGTTTTTGAACATAACAGGTGATAGAAAATGTCAGTTTCTTTCGAAAGCGCCGTGCGGCTTTGATGCATTTCATTTGCCCATTGCCTCGTGAGATATCTTGAAAATTACACCATCGTTTCAATATTTCATAAGCCTGCCGTTTATCGATTTTCATTTCAACATTATACTTTTCCTCGTATCCCGTGACGATTACAGTCAATGCTAGTAAAATATTATTTTTCAAAAGTTTCCATCCATTTTCCAATATTCAAATAAATTCTTAAAAACGTGTGTTTCCGCGACTGCCTCTGGGAGGATTGGAAGCTATTCGCACGCAACAGCGTAACGCTACACGCTACTCTTTCCTCCCTGTATCACACGGTAGATACATATTCCTCTCAACCCTATTATAACTAAATCAAAATATGTCACAGCAGTAAACTTCTTTAAATCGAACATTATTTGTAGCTCCGGTTTGCGGAAATTGTTTATTATTTCATATTTCGTATAGATTAAACTTATTTCGGATGTATAACCGACCAAACCAATTGGTGAGAGTTTGAGTGCCACATTCGGTAAGCTAACCAAACATTCTAATGAAAGTAATTTCAAGTAATAGCAAAACAGGAAGATAGCTCCCTTGCCGAGAGCGTGTCAAATTCATCCGTGCGCTTTGATGTTTCCTAGTGTTCAATATTGCAACAAACATTCCGTGTATCTCGATCATAATGACATTCACAAAAGATACCGTTAACAGCGCCTAAATTGACGAGTTTTTGGAAAGGACAAGTATATTAAAACTACGTGATGTTTATTATATTTCAAGTCCAATCTCGCAAATTTTTTAGAATCTTTGTCACCAAACTTTCGGTTTACCGTGCTTAACACTCGTTTATCACGTATATATTCAACCTGCAAACAAATTTTCCAAAGGTCTTCGTGACTTCCATTATAAAAAACTTGTTTGAAATTATATGGAATACTACAGGTACACGTGACCTCTACATAAAGGCAATCAGTGAGCGTTATTTCTCAGCAATATCGTTTAAATGTTTAGCATGACATGCGGCATACCCGCGCGTGTACAATGAGACCATTTCGTGTGCATTGGGGACCGCACGCTTTAAGTCTCTCGTCACGATTCTAAAGACAATTGATCATTAGCGTTAATGAAGGAACAATTTCAAAACAATCGGTTTGTTGAAAGATATTTTTTATTTGGAACAAAACAGTCTCTCATGCTCAGCTGAATTTGCTGAAAATGTGTTTTTGAATTGCCTTCATTTTGTTGAGTGAATATTTTTATGAAATCGAGTTTGAAAACTATTAAATTTCGCTTCGGCAATAATAGCGAATTAGGTCGTGTCCCTTGTGTAACGCCGTATCGATGTTGACTGTCACGGGGAACCATACTCGATCATTACGTCTGTTTACGGCTTTCCAATCCAGAACTGTTTGATGAACATTTTTTTATGAACATAGCCTTGGTTTTCAGCAGTTCTTGTTAGTTTTAAAGTCAAGGATTTGCTTCACTACGCGATTCTTTCACATAGTGACTTTGTTTTGTATTATTTTATGACACTCTTTTGAATAAATATTGTCAATATCTATCAAAGATGAAAACGCCCTTCATTTGCAGACCTGTTGATGAGGCTCCGTATATAAACATTTATTTTTAATTACTAAACAAGCAACACTGCCAACATAGCTATGACTACCGATTTGATCATTGAAATATTTGTCAAAATTCTTGATAAAATTTCAATACATCCTGCCCAATATATGGGGTTCTGTAGATATAACATGACTTTGCTCTTTTTATTTTTGCTTACATGCATTTCATGTAGCCTATTGGCCGCAGATCCCTGAATTTTCTGCGGGTACTCCGGTTTCCCTCAACCACAAAATCCTGACACATCGTTAAATGACCATAGCTGTTACTAAAAAATATTAATAAGACGTAAAACACAAACAAACCATGGAGTCCAATTAAAACGACTTTATATGATAGGAAGCGTCTAACATTGTATAATTGCCCGATTACAACTACAGAACCCGACTACAACCTTACAATAACAATATCACCGAACTATTCAAGACAATCATTTTAAAAGGCACTTTGCACTGAAGGCTGGTAATGAAAATCTCAATGATATTGAGCCGTCTAATCCGAGCCGATCCTACTTGTACATTACCTTATTAATTTAAAGCTCAGACATTTTGGCGTTGTTGGACAAAAGACTTTACCCTCCCTTGATCTTACAGGTCGCTTATAGACTCTGAGATAGCGCTGTAGATCATTATAGACACAATAACATGCAGGTTATTAGTCGGTTCAGCGGACAAAGTGCATGTACATTGTTATAGGGCCCGGCGCGGCTCCGGTCGCCAACCAATCTAATGAAGTGTGCTACATAAGTAAAGATATGCATATATGATATACAACATCAAAGCGTTCATGCCCCAATGCTCAGCATTTATTTATGTACGTAAAGACGTGATTAGGACGTAGAATTAGCACAACGTGTATTATTTAATCAGAGATAGTATATGACATCACTAATTGCAGAATACCAAGATGACAATGATTGTGGGGTTTTGTTGTACCGACTTTAAAGAGACTATGTGTATATTGTATACATCCAATAAAATATCTCAGAAAGAAAACAGATATATTTCTCAAGTCAAACCATTGGTTTAAAGCGTGATAGTTTGAAACAATATCACAATACTGTTGTAAAGGTATTTATGATTGCATGTACATGTATTATTGTCGATCGATGGGTATGAACTATACAAAAGTTACTTTGATCTCGTCTGGAGTACAAACAAAGTTTATGACATACATGTCATCCTGAACGCTCGTGATTGACCTATACCAGAGTAAAATAAGCTCCCTCCTTATAGGATTTCTAGCATCACAACAACCTTTTTTAAAATTAAGCCTCTACCGTCACATTGCAAACTCAAATGAAGCTCTATCTGTCGAACGAACCTTCCTTCCCCTCCTCTGACATAAATCTTCAAATTGTTGAAATTGGCCAATATCTTGTAAAAAAGGAAAAGTGGAGTGACAAGTGTATCACGCTTCGTTGAGTTAGATTTTAAAAGTTGATTTAGTTTCTAACCCCAAAGTAAGAAAGTTGTGTGCCTGAGAGTTGTAAGAAAGTTTTACAAAAAACAAGTTTAATTGATTTTGATAACGGTTTAATGCTGGGTCTTCGTGTGTTTGGAAAATCTTGCGTTGCTATTTCAGAAGCATTTTTCGAACGCGACTGTCATTTACAAATTTTCACGACGCACACGACTTTGTAACTATGTCTTGTTGACAAAATGGTGGGCATTTCACTGTTTACACAGTGCGGTTGACGAGGGGCTCGGAGGACCACCACGCCCCTATCACTATCTTCATCTAAACACAGAGAATATATTACACATCCCGTGCCGCTATTCTACAAACAGACCAAACCGAGACTGTCAAATGAACACTAAAATCATGTAGAATATTGTACAGGGTCAAAATGAATGGCGGAGTACAATACCCGCTCGGCACTGTGTAAATGTAGGGGGCGTCACAACAGCAGGAACGCAGTAAATGGAGGGGCGTGGTTGGAACAGACACAGGATGAATACGAGGGGGCGGGACGCTACCCGGAACAGCATTCTACCTATAAAACATAGAGTCAGGTTAAAAGGATAAAACGATTTATCATTCACCAAAGTAAACCTAGGGGGTAAAAGTGATTCATTGAAATCCGTTTCCCTATCGCGTCCACGTATCATCTTGTCATTCTTTTTACATAATAATAATGTACTGCTAAAACAAACGATTCATTCTTGAGATTTTTCGTTCGATGTAATTACCGTTTATACAAATATATGAATGGAGAGTGGTTCTCTCTGCAAAGCATCTTTTGCTGATGTACACGATTTTGCTTGTTTCGTTCCGTATAAATCTTACCGTGATCCTATTTTTGTCGTTACAGGGCTGGAGTGCGCGTGCACAACCCAGGAATGCATGGACCGGAAGATGACAACGTGTCGGGCGTCGCACTACTGTTACAGCGAGACGATCGACGACCCTCTGTTTAGCCATCTGACATCCCGGGGATGCATCGACAGCAGTACGCCCTTGCTGTGTGAAAACCGCCGCCCTGCCAAGCTGAGGGCCGCGTGGCCAGTCCTGCACTGCTGTAATGATAAAAGTTTCTGTAACAAGGACGTGGTGCCCACACAGCCGCCACGACCAGGTAAATATCGTGCAATGTTACATATTGTACAACATACACACATAGACTTAATTTAACACGTCTAGATGCAAACAGTCTGCAGAACTCGGTGCAAGTAGCCTTTAACTTGCAAAAACCCATGCAAATACACTACGCATTACATGTAATTAGGTCGGAATGTAAGAACAGGTAGCAACGACGTTGTACAATATGATACAATTTACAAAACACTTGCACTTCTGCATTCTTGCAACTTTATTGACAAAATAGCCCTACCATTCCACAACAGGGTGCACTCAGTATTAACCATTGCACAACTAGTTACACACTACAGTGTAGCATACACATTGAATAACTAGCAAACACGTACACCAAGGTTTATTATTTTTACAAATACAATGACGCGTATTGTATACAGTGTAGGCAAAACAAGACTAGTATTTGGCAACGTTCTTGTATTTTCACCATCTCCAGCTTTTCGAGCAAATTGTAGTAAATTGCGACGGAATACCAAGTAGTATCTAGGCTATTTAGATTTTACTTCAAATAATATCTATTTATTTTTGTAATACAAATAATATTAAATTACCTTAATGCGTAGGAAGCAAGTGCTAGCGAAGACTGCTCATACTCAATTATCAGGTCGTGTAACCAATACACGGAAAAGATATAATGCATTATTATACATGCTTAATAACGTCTGCACAAAGTTTCAATTATCAAATATCAATATTTTCAAAATTAATAGTATTTGTCATTAGTTTCCTTCACACTGTTAAACATCCAATTCGCCGTCGATACAATCATGGTAGAAGCCTGGTAATACCAGCCATCGCACTCTGTTCTGTGTGAAACAGTTTATGCCGCTGCAATTGTTAAAAAGAACACAGAGAACTGTTTACACTGTTTTAACGGACTTATTTACATAGGAATATGTTTGTTAGTTGATTGCATTGCACGTATTAAGGTAATTTCCGGGGAATCGACAATTCCCAAGCTTTGCCATAGTTTTGACATTACGTAATGAGAGCAGGGCTGATGGAGACGCATTGTACCAAGCAATGGAAACGTTGATTGAAGTGTAATGGTATGATCCATATTAACTATCATGTCAACCCACCCTTTTAAAAGCATTGGACTGGTAATTAAATTCCAATTATTAACAAAAAAAGAATGGATATTGTAAGCGTGTCATACAATGTATATACATTACATCGTAAAAATTACGTGTTTGTCTTCGTAATATTCTCAGAAAATTCGAAATAACTACTCCAGTCATGATGGACATGTTATAGACAAGACTATGGGGTACAAGATGGCAATGGTTGTAGTTTTAAAACAATTGAATGATGCCCGAACTATTTTAAATAATTTGGAAAGACCGTTTTTTCATGAATTAAAATATATGTGTTTTCAGTTATACTCTCTAAACGTGCTGATGCATGACGTCATACTAATATTTGTTCCGTCTCTAGTTCCGTTTTCCTTTCTTTATACAGTCCCGAAACTTGAAGAACCGGTGTACGAGGATTTCAACACTGAGCCTACACCACAACCGGCCGGATGTCCGAACCAGCATGGGACCAACACCTCAAACAGCATGATCAATCCTATCTACATAGCAGTTCCGGTGGCTGGAGTCTGTGTTCTCCTTGCTCTCATCATCTTCGCTATGTATCTCTTGCGCAGGCGCACAGACTACTACGAGCGGTACCAGTATCCAAGGACCGTCTCGGTACCCCAACATCATCAACATTGCAGTGACGCAAAGTGTGCGAACGCATGCAAACTAAACAGGTGTACGGACAGTGAGCGATCGTCCTCGGGCAGTGAAACAAAATTATTCTTATAGGGTTGGCTGATGTAATCACCAATTACTAAACACGTTTTACCGGCTACCCCACAACACAGTCTGTCGAAACGTTTGACACGGTCACCAGAACGCTTGACACCTTACAAAATGGTTCTGGTTATATGACATGACTAGGGGTCTAAATCTGACTTCAGACTGTGGCCTATTCAGGGAAGTGCTAATACATCACGACGGCCAATCTGTGATCAGCTAAAATACGAAACGTTTGTTCCCAACAAACAAGTGGAACGAACTACAGCTGCAGCAAACGTTTACCGCCTCGACTGAATAGGCATTTATGTGACTGAAATTTTGCTAGAAATGCACTATTCTTTCTGGTTGATGTTAAACATAAACTAAAAAAATGGCGAATTTTCATACAGTGACATCAAATCTTTTTCGATTTTTCACGCACATTTTCAAAACCATTTGCTCCCTGGATCGTCCGGGCGGCATCAAAAAGAAAAACAATAGTCTTGATAAGAAACAATTGTGCAATTGATTAATTGAAAGAGGCTATAAGTTAACCCCATATCTACGTGCTGTTGCTCGCTCAAAGATGCAACATCCCGGAAGTGAAGGTAACTTGGACGACACACGAGGGTAGCCAACGCGGACAATGTCTCATTTATGTATCAGTGTACATATGTCATTTCCGGTCACGTGTCTTGCATTAATCCAATCGTTAAATATGTTCCATTATTATTTATAGTGAGTGAGGGCGAAACGCTAGAGGAACGAAAGACGGGCGACGTGCACAAGAAATAGAATGAAAGGAAAAACGTATGACAGTATTTGCAATAGAGATGTTGTGCTGTAATTATGTATAATATAATGAGTGAACGGATATTGATATGTGATGTGTGGAAAGTGTGTGTCGTTATATTGAAGGGTTGAGAGATAAGTGGTAGCGATGTCTTACGTATATATTGTGATTATGAAAGTCAGCAAAACTAGACGAAGGATAGTAGACGAGTGTTCATTGTTAAATAAGTGTGATGAATGTTTAAGGCTGGTGTATTGTAAAGTGACTCTAAGTTGTCATTGTACTCCATCTCTTATGTCAAGTACCTGCTGCTGTTACTGTGTACATACCGCCGATCTCTAACTAACAGCCAGGGCACTGTGTTTACCTCTTATACCTGTTTGTCGTTGTTGTCCCGCTGTCAGCCACAGATCAAACACTCAAATGACTCCGATCACGTCTCGGTCAATCGAAATCTCGTTTAACTATCGAGAGACCCGATAATATCGTTGATCAAATGCTCGTCTTGCTAACAGATAACTTGTCCGAGAACATAACATATCTTTACCAAAGCTATAAAAATATCTGGAAGAAACATACTTCATCATAACTGCATGAAAATCCCATGATTCCGGGACAAGATGGGTTTCGTTTTGCAATCAAATCTGCACTTTAAATGGCATTTTGAACAGAATTTGTTTACTAACTGTTGAACATTTTCCAGCTAAGCATAAGAAAATGAAGGCAGCAAAGCGCGTGGATGTTTTATTGTTTTGTATCGTGTTTCTGGCTCTTCATGTAAATATAGCATCAATGTAATCCTCAGGGTAAGCAAATGTCTCAAACACACATCTACTGCGCATGCTCCGAACTTAACAGATATTGAGAATAGTATAATATTACATAAAACACAATAGCGTATATGTTGAAGAAATCAAATCAATCAAAATGTAACTTAAGTTGCTGTAATGTTATCGTTGGAAAATTTCTGTGCGTAATTTTGACATAAACGAATTGATATCAAAATAGTCGAGAGCAGAACAGAGTTCGAGCTCGCGCAGTTTCTAGGTATAATGTAAATACTTTCACACAAGAAAAATATTGTACATTTGTAAATAAATATATATCACGTGATGTATATAGTTTTAAGTAGTTACTACGGTAACGCTGTTTGAGCGGTTGCCATGGTAACACATTCTACTGTAAGTGCTTATATCGTCTTGTCTTTCAACTGCTATTATACAAGGGACAATACTATTTTCGAATTCATTTACAGTTATTTCATTGGACTATGGTATTTTGTTTTATTATTCTTTGAATTAATATAGTTTGATCTGATGCTGGACTAGTCAGTTCTATGACGTCATTGATGTCGGACATTTTATCACTAGATGTGACATATTAAGTGATTTTTTATCCTGATCCCTAACAAATATTTCGGAAGGTTCAGAAGCACTATTTTTGAAAGAAACAAACATTTTCCTCTTTTTATATACAAATAAAAATTCAAAATAATATATAATTCAGAAATGTAGGTCGATTTCATTACTGAAGGATAGGTCGAATTAGTGCATTTTATTAAAAAAAACTGCGCCTTTTCATCACAGCAACAAAATCAAAGCATAAATATACAGAAGATGTTGTATCCTGTAGCGCTACCGACGTGGACATGTGCAATGTTATCCCGTACAAGTTTCTCTTCATAAACTAGAAGGAGTAGAATCTCAAAAAATAATATAATAATGTAAGGCGTTATTGGACAAGCACCTGATGACATACAGACTAAGTAGGCTTAGAGGTTGTCAATCATACTAACAATATATATATATTTTGAACTTTTTGTGCTTCATTTTAAAATAACTCTAAATTATAGAATTAACAAGTTTTCATCGAAAACCGACAGGTCGCAAATTTCGGCTTCCACTATTTTTTTTATCTTTTCAAATTTATATTTTTATAGTTTTATTAAACACTTTGATTTTCATTTCATAATTCATCTTTTATAGGAACAAAACAGCTACGGCGTCCACAATTACGTAATTTCCGGTTGTATGTACTTCCGGTCATGCGGTGCAGTATGTCCGGAAAGTATTTTGCTGACGAATGTTTGATGGAGTTATAGGGATGGATTTAGTTATTATTATCATTATTTTTGCGCAATAAGCGATAATCAAATGAAACTATTGTGATGGATGGGGGAAAGGAGATTTTAAATAAAATAAAATATACAAGTAAACTTTTACGTGTTTTCGTTTTTCTTACGGAATTTTCTCCATTGTCATGATGTTCAATATACAACTGGATTTATCGAAAGACTTACATAGTGTATATCGGCATTAGAAGTTTAAACGATGTTTATAAGTTCATTTTGCACAACCAGTGTAATATTTACGTGATTATAATCATTTCGCTAGTTTTGCTATATAGATCTGTATACAACCAGTGTAATATTTACGTGATTATAATCATTTCGCTAGTTTTGCTATATAGATCTGTATACAATCTACATTTAGCAACTGGATGGAATTATTTGGAAAAAAGTGTTGAATTTTGATATGATACTCGGTAACTTATTTGTGTAGGATGAAATGGGCTGAAGCAAAAAAATATATAAAACATTTAAAAAATGCATGTGACACTAAACAATGTCTTAATACACACCAAGTACACAATAACACATTATATTTTTGCGACCTGGAGGGTGATAGAAATCTAGCTGATGACTGATCCACACAGAGAGACGGCCAGGAAGACAAACAAAAGAAATTCGTGCGAGGGGCGAAACAAAAGATTGTATCATCCGCTCTAGAAAGACGGGACTATAGGCCTTAAGTCGATCAGGGTGGAGATAAAACATAAACACTAACACCGTTAGGCAGAGAGGCCCGCTACAGCAGTTATCTGCCCCTTGATCTGCTCTCGTTGCACGGGTTCACAGATATGAATAAACCAAAATATGTTCAGCGGTACTTAGGTTTCATATTAGGCACAGAAACATATTTCTACAATGATAAAGGGCAAACGTTAGCGGCATTCGGTAAAAAAATCGCTACAATGACATGGGGTCCAATGCAGAATGCTTTAAAGTAACGGTATGGGGCATATCTATAGCTCGATACACGGGTGAATGCGCGGGGCGTGCACCGTTTCAGTGTCTACTGCGCATACAATGGCGGTTCGGTAACGGCCATTGTCAGATGACACAAAGCATTGTCTGGGGCACATTGTTTTAGGGACCTACAGGTGAACA
The DNA here is from genome assembly GCA_032359455.1 of Chlamys rubida. Classification (NCBI taxonomy): domain Eukaryota; kingdom Metazoa; phylum Mollusca; class Bivalvia; order Pectinida; family Pectinidae; genus Chlamys; species Chlamys rubida. The sequence continues at coordinate 9,169 of JAUMHH010150029.1, read as the reverse complement.
AGGGATCGATGACGTAAACACTACAATGTAACATGCAGACACATGTATGGGCCTCATTACGTTACAAGCACTCTAGCGGAAGAAAACGCTGTAAAGTAGGATAATCATTTGTGAAAAATGTATTTTTTAAAATCCAATGTAGTGTACAGATCTTTAGAGAAGATATATACCACTAACGGAAACATACGACAACGTTAATGAGTACAAATCCGTTAGTCACTGCCGTTTGATGTCCAAATGTTTACACCAAATCATCAACTAAGCAATTTTTTTTATTAAAGAAGGTCAAACCCAATGGTACAGCTCTGTGCCCAATAAATAATTTTTTGCGTTGAATAAAAAAACATATACACGTTTATCTATATATAAATTATTTAAATGTTTTTATAATAAAAGGAATATTAAAAGATAACTTCTTTTTTTAAAATTTATATATATTTCAATTGCGTTCATTGCCACCGCTTTAAACGATATCGAAGATGAATCATGGTGGTGATTTCTTCCTGTCGCACAGGCTTTATGCTAAAGTTTATTAACGTTCTAGATATCGACATGAATATAGACCCATTTCAAGCTCGTCATACCTTTTTATTCAGAACATCATCGCGCTGTCGTCTTTAGTTCTTCATTGCAAAGTTGCAAAACCTTACAAGGAATTATTCGTTTCGTTTCCATTCGATAATTTGAAATATTTAGATAGCAAAGCTTGCAAACCATTGTGTAACAAAAGCCCCAACGGGATCAACTTTACCAGACGATGGGCTTACTCTTACGATTGTAGGATATCTACGAAACGGCAGGTGTTTGATAATGCACAAAACGTCACCATTCCATACATATTGTTTACAGGTTGAGTGTACAGTTAAAAATAATAAAACGTTAATACACGAGGTCGAAATCTGAATTTGGCTGTAAAAGTTTTCAACGAAATTAGAATTCAACTTTAATAGATAGGACACAAAAACGCAAAAGGTAGCATATCATGAACTGACACAAAAAGGGGGTGAATGTAAGGGAATTCACAATCATCGTTATACAATATCTACAAACAGGTAATTTGGTTCACACACACAAATATGTAAATCATTGGTCAATTACGAGTCCGAATCTAGATAAAACAGCAACTGACCGTAGCAGCACGTTATACCACACGAGTCCAAATCTAGTTAAACAGCAATTTCAACTGACACAAAATGAGTGTCAACACTTGATCTCAGAGAATCAAACGTTATAAGAAGGAAACTTACGACGCTACAGTAATCGTGCTTTTTTAAAAGATACATCTTGTAGGGAGAGAAATGATCGGTCTACCAAGATTGTGTGGTGCATGATTCGCTACCCGTATATTTCAATCTCACAGTCGTAAACTACGACCCTGGGCAGGCAGACAGTCAGGTGCTGTACTTTGGATTCATTTCGGTAATTGCTCTGAAGAATGTGCACGGAGAAAGTGTCATTAGTGGGACAAGTGTCAGTGGGGACCACCATACGACACGAGGCCACACAAGCGTAGTTGACATCCTGATCCCAACAGTAAGAATACACGTTTATTTTACACAGACTACTCAATACAACGTGAGGTCCCAAACTTAGACAAATATATATTTACATGATTCATAATGTTAAAAAAAAACAAGAATATGTAACATGCTACTAAAAACCAGGGCACTTTCGCACAGTCAAATTGTCGCCCTTCGCCGGTAAGTCCATATTCGCCCTTTGCTAATTTCACCTCTTTAATTTAATAACTACACATGTATGTATAGGATATCTTTATAAATTGTACATTACAAATATGTGTTGTAATGATTGATTAGCCCTCATTACGGGGGGTGAAAAAGGCTAAAGTAAAATTGCAGCAAAAAATCCCAGTATACGGTAAAACTGTTTTTCTTTTTGATGAAAAAAAATGCCGTTATCAATCTTGCATCAATGTTTTAGATATATATATGTATATTTAGTTGGTTTTACAAACATTATTTTGTCAGGATAAAACAAATATGATACATCGTACATTGTATTACTTGTGAACTCGGCAACCAATTTCCGTTAACTTTATGTTACCAATATGGTAGATTTCAGAAGTAAGAGAATATAGCTCTAAGCTTGTTGTGCTCCGACACCATGACCCCTATTGCATAAAGATTGGAAAAGAGTGTTTTTTTTCAAGATACGGGATCGTCGTCAAATAATGGCTCACCCGCAGCGTCGTGTCAGCACATCTCATAGATAAGCCTCGGTTTTGTACAAAGTACCAATCTGAATGGTAGGCGCCGTCACTGTGAAGATACTCGCACTGATATCCAGCTTTCGGAGACGTTTGACGGTCTACGTCGAAGGCAATTTGTGTCGCTAAAATGTAGAAAGTCCTTCGTCTTCACTGTCATGCAAGCTCAAGAACAGGCTAGCGATTTATCTGATCAAGAACACCTTTAATCGGTACACTTTCAGCCTAATTTCCAAGGCTAGTCGCCATTACTTAACAGGATATCACATCTGACATGCGATGTTTCACTGGTGGTAATTGCAGTCATCAGGAAGTAGACATTCTTCGCTTTCATGAAATTTCATGACTGAAGAAACCAGTACTGAATGCGAATGGAAATAATTTGTATTCATAATCCAAACATAAAGAGAATCATTGTAACATCGCACAAAAACGTTCAATCTGATAAAAGTTTTTTACCATGTGAATTTTTGTATTTACTTGTCAATGACGGAACACTCAGTGTTTATCTGTCAACATATCAACGACTTAATTACGACAAGTTTAGAAAAAAACCACATTTCTATCTGATTCCTACGACGGTGCTGACACCCGACAGAAAACCTCATTCGCATACAAAAGGAGGTTGTCCCGCCCCATGGCGATATATCTCACTTTCCCTGGTCACCAGCATTGCTACTGACACACGGAGTCGTTCAGAAACAGTGCCTTTCACTCTCGACATTGGGAACGATGGTCTGATAAGATAGATCTAGTGAGACTTTCTCAATTTGAATTTAAATGTGCCAATATCACTCTCGACAGATCGGATGGTATCAAGTCCTTCTGAAATGACAGATCAGTTTCACTGCAGTGTTAAGTTTATCTAACAGCCATTGACAGGTTGTAGCTAACTTACCGGGACACCTGACATTTGTTTTTGCAAAACTCTGAGGGAAGATATCTGCCAAGTCGACTCTTTTATTGCAGATAATATCCTAACATAAAGATGATGCAATCAATTTCATTAATATACTTTATATTTCAGTTGGATATTATCAATACCACTTAGATATCATCATCATCAGATAGATACAATTCACATCTGATGTGCACTTTATATGTATCAATATAAGTAGCATGCTATCAATATCAGTAAGATAATAACAATATCAATACAAATATCTATAACACACTATTAATTTTACTAAAGATACTACAAACAATCGGCGATCAATATCAATAAAATTCTATCAAAATCAGTGAAACACTATCAATATAACTTCGATACTATCAAAAGCAGTTAACACTATCAAAGTCAGTAAAAACAATCAATATTAAAAAGGCCTGATCAAAACCAGTAAACACAATCAACATTAATAAGATACTAGCAATATTAGCAATAATATGACAATCAATTACACACTATCAATGTAAGTAGTATGCTATACATGTAAGTATCAGTAATATTCTATTGATATCAAGAAGGATCTTTCAAAATTATTAAGATACTAAAAATAATGCTGCCAGGAAGCGCAATTTCCTCATTTCTGGAGACTGTTTACTGCATAAAAAATGCAGTATTAACTGAATATAATCTGAAGATAAAGTGTTGTGAAGTAATGATAGGCGGTTACTGTAGAGTCGGTTGTAGTGAATCTAGGTCCTGTATACCGTGGAAATTACGCCGCAGTTTAAATTTTGCCGTTTTTGTCCTCCACAATGATAACGAATCACCACAGCGAACACCTGTAAACAACATAATATACCCAGTAATGGATGCGAAAGGCGAAATTAAAATTGGGCTAAAATTGATTTTACCGTCGAAGGGCAAACATTTGACTATGCGACTCTGTAAACATGACAGTAAGTAAAAATATTCTTAGTTGTAGATTAGAACCATATTGGTGACAGAAGTGATCTTCATCGTCCAAAACAATTTTAATTTTTTTAGTGGCTGGAGTAAATCATTAACTTGTTAATTTAATGTTATGCTCAGACAATTTTAATTTCTTGAAATTGCTATTTTCTTAAACAATAATAAATTCATATTTTTTCTCGATTGTATTTTGTTTTGGTTACCCCCTTTACTGTATTTCTACACGTATTTCGAGACAAATTAGTAGAGGATTTTCATTTATTTTCCCTTAAATGAATTTAAACAATGTTGTGTCCTAATTGGATTTGGTTTTCTTTTGTTTAACGTCCTATTAACAGCTAAGGTCATTTAAGGACATGCCTCCGTGTATGCTGTGTATGCGTGCATGTGTGCCGGAGACGTGGTATGTTGGTGACCTTTTCTCCTTGCGATAGAGCGGATCTGATGCCCACTTTATAGTGCTACCTCACTGAAATACCATGCTGAAGCCACCCAGCACAGAATCCCGCCCGGTCACATTATACTGACAACAGGTGACCCAGTTGTTGCCATTATTCTAAATGCTAAACGTTAAGCAGGGAATAGCAAGTACCATTTTGAAGGACTTTTGTATGTCCCGGCCTGGGGACAGAATCCATGACCTTCCTCATCTGGACAAATGCTCAACATTAAAGCCAGAAGTGAGGTTTTGCCAAGCAATGCGCTAAGAACTAAAAAGTAGTTAGAAGTAGAAAGAAAGATAAACATCCCAAATGTTGCAATGGCGACAGCAGATTTATTTTGGTCGCTTTTGTGTCCCCAAGTAGAGGGCACAAACGAAAATCTCCAATTCGGCAGGGGGTTCGCATTAGTTGCCTTTTACGATATATGCAGTGGCTAACAGCAGATGTATTATTTGCTCGATCCCCTACCTGCAGGGATGTCCTAAATGGACAAAATGGCGGTATGGCGCAGTAAATGTTGACTTAGTCTGGTTTTCTGTATCGTTTTACTAAATGTTGAAATAGGAGCTTCATTATTTCGTGTTTCATCTTTCACGATACAAGGTGGTAGACTCTACTAGTTGATACCTTGATGGCCACAGTTATCTCTTTTGAGTAGTGGTTCATAACATACACTCTTTTTTTTTTTTGAATTATTTTTATTTTTCCAAGGTTTTTCTAGTACAATATGCATAAATAGCTACATTTTTTTTCTCACACTCCCTTTCACTCATTCGCACTCTCACTGCATTCACATAACATAACTCTTTACAGACTATTTGATATGACATGAACGCGAACTCCTTCAATCGTTAAATTCATAATTAAGGGGTTTTACGCAACTGTCTCTCTGTTTAACAGTAGTTTAAACTATTTGGATTTCAAACCTTTTTGGCCCCTATTATCACCGATAAGTCCTCGAAGGACGAAACAGCTGTACGATGAAGTGTATTCATTATAACGTAGTGTATCTCTTCGAGCCACACAGTGGTTGGCCCTGCTGGTGTATACATTTGAAAGCATTTGTTCATTAGAAGTTTTTACAGTTTACACTGGAACGTTTTATAAATTAATCTGGATCCATTGTGAAATTGAAGAAAAGTTGATATCACGGACTTAACAAGCCCGTTGTAACGAATAACCTTGAACTGCCTTGCAAGATAGTCATTGATAAAAGTGACAACCTTTATGCAGCTCGTGCTCACGTTCCGTCTCGTGGTCAAACCCGACGTTGAGATAGCATCAGCCGCTAATTGATGAGAACACTTCTCTAGTTCGCTAATTGGCATGGTTTGTGTCACCCGTTTCGTCTGGCTCCGTATAATGTGTATGACGCCCTCTTCCCGTCCAGACGCCAGTCTACTCTCGTTAGGGACATTACAGGGACATTACATGCAAAGAAAGCGAAAGAAAAACTTTCATGTAATTCGGTATGCTGAAGTAATCATATGCTTAAAATTGAAACGAAAGCAGAGATAAAAAAGTATCATGTAATTTGGTACAATGAAGTAATCATGCCTCTAAAATAAAAATGAAAGCAGGAGAAAATAAACTGCGTGTAACTTGGTACGACGACGTAATCTTATGCTTTAAAATTGAATATTTTTGTCAAAACCTCTATTCGTCATAAATAAGTGGCGGTAACACAACTCCCTAACGCTGAGCGCCATGGAGGCCGATTCGGCTCCTCACGGGAGTCGGACACTAGGGCCTCGATAAGGCACATATAACAAATTATCGCCCCTAACCTGCTTTTAACACTCAGTAATGGAAAGTTCGAATTTCCTATGTGTAGGGGACCTAATGGCGTGTTATGTTTGGACCACACTATATTTTGCCATCGTAATAGTGGGTACCCCGCTGTCAGTAATGGGACTGCCGTATCGGGTTTCAAAAATGAGAATTTCGACGTGGTTAAAGGACACTGAAGCGGGTAATTATTTAAGAAATCGTTTCCCGATGTATTTAATATGCGCGTCGCCAAATAACTATGACATAACACAATTATCAGTGCAAAATTTCAAAACGAAAATAACAATCTTGAACACACATGGAATTTCTCAAATTGATATCTAGCTTGAGCCGCGAGTGTAGACGCAATTTAATTCCTATATCACACACAAGACTGGCTTATAATAGATTCGGAAATTGGTATTCCGGATTTGACGACTTGTAAGGAAGCGGGTAGGTGTATGAACGGCTGTTTATGATTAGTAGGTGTTAGTACATAGGGCGCCACGAACCATGCTGAGCCTACTGGTATAAAACACGTAACGAGCTACAACGATCTAGACAGGTTCAGAGGACGTCATGAACGGTACAGATCCAGAGACACACAGATTCAAACAGTGCTGGAGCACAGGGGCACGCAACTACTATTAATATTGATCTTGTTTTAGGCTTTCAGTCGCTGGGTAGGTTATAACGTACCCAGCGACTGAAAGCCTAAAACAAGATCAATATTAATAGTAGTTGCGTGCCCCTGTGGCTGGAGCAAGGGGCAGAAAGAGCCACATACATGTATATCTAGACACGTAATGTGGTCCAGGTGCAGGGGATCTACACAGGCCCAAGGGGCACAACAACATAGTTCTACTGTGATTTCTTTACTGACTGAAGAATGAGTTAATTTTGTAGGTGTTACCGTTGATAAGCTACGCCAGAGCCGGTTATAAGTACCAGGGGTCGAGCATATGTTATCGTCCTGGTGATCAGGACGTATCCAGGGTTTTCTAACAGAGAGCGACGACATTACACGGTTAGGACCCTATCACCAAATAAAGAGTGTCAAACAGTCCAATGAAGACGCTGTTTTACAGCATATTGACCAACAACAAGCGTTTTGTGTTAAACAAATGATCAACAGAACTGTGTCCCATGGAAATGCCCGGATTAGAGGTAGCACTCGAGGAAATGATGTGTCCGCGGTCAATTGCGATCCTGCAATGGATCCGGTTACTGGCAACTTTTTCCGCGAATCCGAACAAAATCGCCGTTCTGTCATCATGCGCGCGTCCTGGGGCTGTTTTGGGTTGCGCTTATTCCTTGGAGCACATGAAATGCTCATTCGTGCTATACCAAAAACCTTTTTAAGTACTCGCGCCACTTGTCAATGCTGGTGCTGGTGCACAGTCGAAAGACAAGGCCAACTGGACAGACGAACTAGTATCAAAATTCTATACTGCATAGTCAAATTAATCTACACACAAATTCATTGTCTTACCAGCCCCTTCCGTGGCTCGTGACAGATGGCTCCGTCAGTACCTTTTATCCCACGCCCTGATCAACGCTTTGACTTCATTTTCACCAGTGAAATATCAGAAATTATCAACATTACTGAAAATATACCAATTGTTGTACATGAATATATATCACTGTCAGTATTGACTAACCGGAAGGTTCTTTCTGTTCACTGCATACAAAGCCGTAGATTTTTTTTAGCTTTAGCAGCAAATGAAACGACGGTAGATTTACCTCGCACTCTAAGGTTTTTAAGTAACTACGTACGCAACCGATACCATTTTTTAAAAAATTAAGAAACCTCCAGAAAACGGCTGAATTGCATTGAGTAACCCATTCAAAATGGCGCACAGTCTTGTTGTCAAGCGTGCGTTATAAGAACCTGCCATCCGATACTACGCTACTAATCCCAGAACGTTTTTGTCGCAGGTTTGGTTGATTTTATTTAAGGAGTTATTAAATAAAAAAACAGTTTTTTCTGTATGAATACCTTATACATTTTAATCGTATGGCGGAATATACCAATATTTTCACTAGTGCTTTTTCTCCATGTTCTGCCACTTGAAACATATATGATATTTACCCGGATACCATTAAATATCTTCGGTGTATCCCTATAGTAAAATTCAAGCTATGCATATCGTGAGACGAGCGTGGCGTTCTTTCCTATATAGATCCACACGACCCATTGTTATTCAATGTAAGGGGTACTGTTTATACACCACAGCCTCCATAAAACAGTGGGGCATTCGCATGTCTGACGTTACAACAAAGATGGCCGAGTTATTTGATCCGTCCCTATCCGTGTTCGCCTGAAGCAGTCCAATCTTCCCAGGCTGATCAATTGGACACGCCCAACGAAATCACGTGCTTCTGAAGTGCAGAGTTCGGCAGGATATTTGGGAGATGGGAAGATTGAACAGAAATACGTCTTTATCTGACTTTGATAAAGTTATGCACACCTGCATGTATGCTAGATATTCTACCGAGTTCTAACTCCATATTTCATCTTTCAATAGGACATGCACAGTATGATCTTTTTATGAATCTTGCTCCCAAAACCTCACCCGCGTAAATGAAGTTTGAAAAACTAGGAAAAGAATATTAGAAGGTAAAAATAGAAAAAGAACTATTACACGTGTCATAATCTGCTGCTATGGAAAATGTGTAAGAATCAAATTACATTTGTTACAACACTTGATAAGACAGATATATATCATCTGAAACATAAACCGTGTCACACACATGCTACTACTGTATGTACAAATATAACTCTCGTAGATGTAAACAAGAGGCCCAATGGGCCTGCATCGCTCACCTGGTATTAATCTCACAATTGTAACCTTAAAAGTGGAATAAAAT